>JAJPUD010002035.1:187925-202488 GCA_023553655.1 Myrmecobius fasciatus | reverse complement strand
AGGGGAAGAGGAAGGAGCTCAAGTGGGAGCTACCTTTGGGCTGGGCTTTAATGGGGTCTCTGAGAGGAGGAAGGAAGTGCATGCTTCCAAGCATGGAGGAGGACACTGGGAGGTGGGCAGGGCTAGCAGGCCGGCCTGACTGGAACTCCATGAGGCTGACAGTTACAGGAAAGAAGACTGAAAGGTGACATGATGATTCAATGCTAGAAAAAACAGCCCGCCATTACATTTTGTCAAGACTGCTTTTCCAAGAGGTGGACAGCAGAGGTCACTCAAGACATTTCAACGAATCCGAGTTTTTCTTCAAAAAACTTGAGGTTCCTCTTAGTTTAGAGCAGAATGACCAAACCTTAGAGCTGAGAAGAAGCCTTAGAGGTCATGTTTTCATTTCCTCATTTTATAAAAAAAAGAAACTGAGATCCAGAACTGATATAATAGCCATCCAGGTGAATAAAGGCAATCCACCTGCTCAGGAGAAGCAGCTGGATTATTCCAAGGGATCCGGGCGTCCATAAGTGAACCGAGTTATTGTGCTTCTTGCTCCCTAATTGGGCAGAATGACCCAGGAAAAACTGAACATATCTGTCATGGTTGGAACAGATACAACTTTTGATCAGAAATAACTGAACTTATCTGTCATAGTTGGAACAGATACAACTTTTGGACAGGGGGTTATTGGGTCTTTTCCAAATACATGGCAATGCTCTTGTGATCAGTAAAACAAATTCATGGAAAGCCTTACTGATTTCATAGGAACTTTGGGCCATCATGTATTGTCTTGCTCAACAAAAGAACTGGTTTTGGAAGGCTAGGGACCTGAGTTCCAATTCCATTCTTTCACTTAATTTCAGTGTGAAAATCCTTTGACCTCTCTTGATCTCTTAGTTTTCTTCACTATAAAAGGACGGGATTAAACTAATTGGCCTTTTCTAAAGTCCCTTTTGCTCTAACATTATGTTTCAACTATTTTACTAATAGTCATGTGACAGAACAAGATTTTTTTTTAAATTTTCAAGAGGAATCCTTATACTGAGGTAATACATTAATAACAGATAGAGTGGGGACATAATGCTGTAGAGCTGAGGTTGTGGGTTCAAAACCTCCCTCTAAAGCTATGGAAACTTGGGCAATCCACTTCATTTCCCTGGCTTCAGCTTTCTCCTCTGTAAAAAAGAAACCAGATTAGCCGGCTGTTAAGGACATATCTACAGCCACTGTGTGATATTTATATAGTGAGTTTATAAAATTTATGTAATCTAATTTGATCCTCACCACAACTTTGTAAAATTTATGTCCATATTGCCGATGAGGAAACTGAGGCCGAAAGTGACTTATCTAGGGTGAAATGGCAGCTTACTATCCGAGGCAAAATTCCAAGCCCAGCACTCCATCTCCCATAGACTGCTGGGAATCTCTGAAGTAGCTCAGGCAAGGATTATTAATCAGAAAGTGAAGAGTGGAAAACTCACCATATGACTACAGGAAACAAGGGCGGACATAAGGAGACATGAAAGAGCCAGAGCTTCAGTAAATCTCCTGAGGGGCTCACCTGCTTCTGGGGTCCTGTGGACAAAGGGCTCGCTCCATTCCTGGCCGTACTTCCTCCCAGGCTGCCGGCACCTGGCTTGAAACACATACGTGGTGCTGGGCTGCAGATCGTACGCTAGGCGCTGCTTCCGTGTCCCACGGGCTTCTAGTTCTTTAACCTGAAATCGAGAACCCGGCCGACTGAGGTTCGGGACCAGCTGCTGCTTTCCCTCCCTGCCGGCTCTGGCTGACCATTTGCCGGGAATGTGACGGAAGGGATTCTTGCTCAGTTCCACGGGGGACTAGAAAGCTCCGAGGGCCCTTTTCTCCTTGAAATTCATTAATTTTTAAAAACCAGACCAAGATTGAACCTATATTTCTACCATGTTTAACATATATTGGACTTCTTGCCATCTGGGGGAGGGCATGGGGAAAGGAGGGGGAAATTGGAACATAGGGCTTTGCAAGAGAATGTTGAAGAATTGTCCATGCATAAGTTTTTTCATTTTTTGTTTGTTTGTTTGTTTTTTGCTGAGGCAATTGAGGTTAAGTGACTTGCTCAGGATCACACAGTTAGGGAATGTTAAGTGTCTGAGACCAGATTTGAATTCAGGTCCTTCTGACTTCAGAGCTGGTGCTCTCTCCACTGTGCCACCTAGCTGCCCCCTTTTTTTTTTGTTTTTGTTTTTTTGCACAATATGTTTTGAAAAATAAAAAGTTTTAATTAAAAAAAAACATACTAAGCATCAATCCACAAGCCTTTATTAGGTGCTGTGTTCTAGGAATTGTGCTAAGCACAAAGAAGCAAAGTCAAGGTGTTTACATTTGAATGAAGGAGAAAACTTATACAGAAGTAGCTGCATAAAGATCCAAAGACTGGCTGCAAAAATAAACTTGAAGAGGAAGGCTCGGTCTTTGAGGGAAACCAGGAAAGATCTCCAGCAGAAAGTGGGATTTGAGGGGAGCCTTTGAGGAAGGAAACCTGCCAGAAGGGTAGGAAGCAACAAGGAGGAAGGAGAACATGCCAAGTGTTGGAGACAAGATGAGGAAAAAAGTTACTAAAAACTTCCAGGGATGGGAAAGTACAGAGTATACTTGACATGATTATACTTCAAGCTCTCAAGTGTTGAAAAAACAAAATATTTTATACCCTGAGCTTTGAAATAATAATAATAACTAGTGAATAATAATGATAATAATTGCTAGCATGTAGAGAGAGCTTTAAGGTTTGCAAAGAGCTTTTCATGGTATCTCATTTGATCTTCACAACAACCCATAAAAAAGGTATTATTATTATTATTATTATTACCCTCCCATTTTACAGATGAGAAAACTGAGTTTTAAAGATTAATTGGCTTGCCCAAAGACACCCAGACCAATGGTAGGATTTGAACTCAGATCTTCCTCCAAGTGCTGATAACAAAAGCAACAATAATAAGCATTTATATAACTCTTTAAGGATTACAAAGCACTTTACAAGTATTATGTCATTTAATCTTCACAACCCTGTAATGTAGGTGCTATCATCAGCCCCGTTTTACAGATGAGAAAACTGAGGCAGACAAAAGTAAAGTGCCTTGTCCAAGGAGACACAGTTCAGTTTGGTTTAATTTAAAAAGCATTTGTGAAGCACCCTCTAGATGCACTGTGCCTTACATCACTAGGATAGGAAATCAAAATGAAGAATAGTCCCTATTTTCAAGGACAGTAGTCTATTCCAGAATTGAGGGAGGAGATTAGATTTGAATTCAGGACCATAAGTCTTCCTGACTCACACATTGTGTACTATGGTAGGCTGGTGCAAAGGTAGGAAATGGAGCATCAGTCAGAATTTGAACCCAAAGCCTTTCTGCTCTTGCTGACTGTCCAGAAACTGTCAAGTGCCTCCTGCTTTGAACCTTTTAGATCAGATATCTGCTTCCAGCTGCTCCCTGTGCCAGCAGCTCTGGCTGCCTGTGAAAATGGCTCCTTCCACACACCAGCATGAGTTACAGGTGAACGTTCCACCTCTTGCGGCGATTAAAATTGTTCTTTAGGCTTAATTTTTTCCCTCCCTGCATGGTGTCAAGATACCGTGTAAAGCCAGAGAAAGAAAATGGCCTCAGTAAGGAGTCCTGCCCATGAACCATATGGTCAGTGTGACACTGGCCATGTCATCTGACATAGCAGGGACCCAGGCAAAGAAAAGTTTGCAAGAAGGCGCTAAGCTGCAAGGATAGAGGAAATTATCCAGGAAATTATTTTTTTTTTCTTTTTGCTGAGGCAATTGGGGTTAAGTGACTTGCCCAGGGTCATATAGCTAGGAAGTATTAAGTGTCTGAATCTGGATTTGAACTCAGGTCCTCCTGATTATAGGTACTCTATCCACTGCACCATCTAGTTGCCCCTATCTAGGAAATTCTTGATTTCAGTGAAATCTCAAATCTAATCCCTACTCTTAGGAAAGGCAAATAGATTGAACACTGGAGGTGAAAGGGGAAAAGCCTGCCCTAAAGATCAAAGGGAAAACGGGGAAAATGCAACAAAAGATTATGGAGAAGACAATTAAAGCCTCCCAAGATGCTTTGCCAGGAAGCACACGTAACTGGGATGTAGGGAAAGCAACTGAGCTGCCTGATCAAATGCCCAGGTTCCACAAAAGATGCAATCAAATTAGCCCTGGTGATTTATTGAGAAATCCACAGTGAGATCCACAAATTTGGGTACAAGTTCAAAAGAAGTTCAGCCAGACTTTAGGGGGGATCCTGGGAGACTCATAAGCTATCCCCTTCCCCACCTCCATGAAGAGTGATTGTTGAACCAGCTATTTTGTTCTTAGAAAACAAATTAAATGAAAATATTTTACATGACTCCACAGTTTGATTACTATCATATTGCTCACCCTCTCAGGGATTGCAGGGAGGAAGAGAGAGAATTTGGAATTCAAAATTGTTTAAAATGAAAGTTAAAAATAAAAAAGAAAATATATTATAATAGCCAACATGTTTATGATTTTAAGCCTTGCAAAGCCCTTTATAGATTTTTTTTTCTCATTTACTCCTTACAACTATCTGAGATGTGGATATTATGGTTATTACTATCCCATTTCACAGAGAAGGAAACAGATTAAGATTCTTTCATGATCACACAACCAGCAAGTCTGGGACCCGTATAAATAATGGGCAACTGAACCTTCTTAATCTTCCCTTTGAGATGGGCTTCCATTTACCCTAAAAAAAAATCTCATTTGTCCCTGGACATTTGCATGTTGTCTCTCTCTTTTGCTTGGGAGTTCCTTGAGGGCTGGGTCTTTCTTTCTATCCCCAGTGTTTGGCACAGTGCCTGGCACATAGTAGGTGCTTTGTAAATTCTTGTTGACTTGACATGTAATTCTTCCCATCTCTCCTAAGGCAAAAATGACTAACTTTCTTGCTCTGTGCTTCCCTCATTCCCCCATCGCTGAAATTGCTTTGTATTTATGTTACACGTGTTTGTCTGTCATGTTTCCATCCCTTAGAATCAATTAGCAAGCATTTAGATGTCAGGAATTATTATTATCATCATTATTATTATTATGCATCCCTAGCACCTAGATCAGTATCAGTAATTAACATTATTTCGAGCTTTAAATCGCACAATTTACTGAACACATATCGTCTCATTTGATCCTCACAACAATTTGGGAGGTATTGTGCTCATTTGACAGATGAAGAAACTGAGGTAGGCAGAGATGAAATGATTTGCCCAGGCTCACACAGGTAGGAAGTGTCTGAGGTGGGATTTGAACTCAGGGCTTCCTGACTTTAAGTCCAATACTCTACCTACCTAGTTTCCACAAAGTCACTCTGTTAAGTGACAGGACTTGAACCCAAATTTTGCTGATGAGTATTTTCTACTCTACTAAGCTGCCTTGCATATACCAGGAACTTGATAAATGTTTATTGATTGAACTAATGAGGCCACTTTATGAATAGAATAAACAAAAAAAAAACAACCCTCCTTTTTTTGACAAAGGGTAATATTAATTTCAACCCACAGGCAAGGACCAAACTTCAGCATTTGATGCTTATTAAAACTTTTTTTTATAAAAGTGTGTGCTTGTGTGCACAGAATAGGAACTGGGAAACCTCCATTCTAGTCCTAATATCCTTATAACTCACTCTGTGATCTGAGGTCAGTCATGTCATTTATGGGAGCTTAGGTTTTTTCATATTTAAAGGAAGGTTGGAGATGGATGATCTCCAGGTCCCTTGGAGCACTCTCCATCCTGGATGAACAGCTTCCTCTGCTCCTCAGAGAAAAGCAGACTTACACAAAGGTTTTCAGCACCACTAGGTGGAGATAATGTACAGGAACCACTTCACATCCTACTCCCAGTGAGGAGGATGAAGGAAAGCTTTTTATTCTCATTAGATCTAGAGAATCCAGGTGACTGGACTCTCCCCAGAGGTCCCTGCTAAATAACAGACAAGAGTCGAGGAAATCTTTTGAGAAAGGCTAGTTCCCAGCTTCTATGGTGACCCCTTTGGAGGGTAAATAAAAATTGTTGTGAGCCCTCAAATCATAAGATTCTGAGATTTAGATCTGGAAAGGACTTTAGAGTCTGGGGAATTCACGTGAGTTTTCCAAGGTCATACAGTTAGTAAGGGGTAGGAGAAGGGTTGAAACCTATGTCTGCAGATCTCCACTCCAGTACTTTTGCCAAGGGAACCCTGAAAATGGGATCCAGAAGAGTCAGGCAGGACAAAACAGACCAAATAACAGCAACAAAATGTAGAGGACTCAGGATTAAGGAGAAGAAGTGGGCAGATGGATGCAGCTTTCCCACCCCCTTCACTGAGCTTTGGTCCTGGGCTCCTGACACAGCTACAGACATTCATGTCTTAGCACATGCTTATATCCCAGGGGTACCTTTTCCCCTCCATAGAAGGCTGCCTAACCTCCAAAACCGAGAGCTCATTTCATGATAGCTATCCTGGGCTAGTCTGAGATGCTGGCAAAATTTCCGAGGGATAGTCCATTTGAAATAGCTTCTAATTTAGAGGAGGCTTCTTTGAAGTTCCTCCAAATCACTGGAGATTTGAGTGAACCTTTTAAAAGGTACCATAATGTGAGGGGACTCCACTTGTGTCTCATAGTGCTACATAAATATCACTTGTTATTTTCTCATCTGTAAAATGGGATTAATAAGGGCTTGCAGTATCTCTCTCAAAGGGTATCTGGGAGGCTTCAAAGATATAATGGGCAAAGGCCATTGTGAACCTGAGAGCAATATTTAAACGCCATCCATTCTTAGTCTACAAGGCAGGTTGTAGGGAAAATCTGCATGAATGTGGCCAGGATAATCCTGATTTCAAGAAAAGAAATCCCACCTTTGAGAAGGTTTGGCTAAAGAAATAGACCCTTTCCAATCACATCTCCTAGGTCACTTTGTTTCAGTGTTTCACTCTGCTCACCTGCACTTGCAGCTACTTGACAAAGGCAGCAGGGACAATGAAGATATAGCATCCTAGGAGTAAAGATAGAAGGAACCTCCAAGCTCACCGTCCAGGACCCTCATTTTATAGATAAAGAAACTGGATGCCCAAGAGGGAGTTTGTGATTCCCTGAAGGCCACATGGACCCTGCCAGAGGCTGATCAGGACACAGACTCTCAGGTTTGCCTCCTAGTACACACCCACTGATAAAACTTTACTAAGAATGAGGTGCCCCAGACATAAACTGAAATGAGCTTTACGTTCTGAGAACGGTGGCTCAATTAGAGAGAACAGGGCCCAGAAACAGGGGCCTTCTCAGAACACAATGGCAGTTTTCCTGCCAGCGGACATATTTAAATACATTATACATGCCATTGGGCATCAGAGGTTTGGAGTCAGGGAGACCCAGATCTAGCTCTAACCCTTTCTTCTTTCTCACTGTGATGTCCTCGTCACTGAGAACCCTGGGCTTCTTCCTCACCTATAAACTAGTGATAATAAAGGACTTCCTTTATGAAGTTACTGTGAAGCTCAAGTGTACATCATAGAAGCAAAGTGCTTCATAATATTTAAAGTGAAGGGGGGACCATAAACTTAGATTTTTTTTAATAATTGCATTTCAATATAATTGGCTTCCTTTTTAATCTTGTGTATTTTATATAATATATTTAAAATGTTATTCTAGGAAGAGGTCCATAAAATTCACCAGGGAAAAAGCAGGGGGGGGGAGATGGGAAAGGGGGAACATAATCAAAAAATAGTTAGGAATACTAGCTTTACAGCATTTTATAAAAGTCTGTTATTGTTATTATTATTACTATCATAGTTGTAGAATCTATCATCTAGCACCCTCCCTTACACAGGGAGACAGAGAAGTCAGTGGAGGGAGCACAGGAACTTTACTCAGAGGACCTGAATTCAATTCCTAATTTTGTCAATACCCATGCGACCATTGGCCTAGTCACTTAAAAACTTTAGTTTCCTCATCTGAAAAGGGAGAGAGTTGGACCAAAAAGGCCTTTTCCAGTTCTAAATTTCTGAGTCTGCCAACAATATATTGAGGGGCCTTGGACTAACTGACGTTCAAGGTCCCTGTCCACTCTCTATCCAACTGTGCTCTCTCCTATTGAGGAGTTACTGCCTTTATACCACGTTGGCCCTGAATTAAAAAGTTTCACCCCTGATTATTGTGGCAAGAGAATGTCTGGTGCTCATCCTACAGATATTCATGGAACAGAATCCACCACCAACGTTCTTCTCCTTTGGACCCCTTTGGCAGCTGGGGGAAGCTTCCCAGCCTCTTGTTGGAATAAGATTTTTAGATGAATGTAATAAAATGTGTAGGATTATAAAGGAAGCCAATCAAACTGAAATAAATATGCCTTTTTTTTCATCCATGTTCCCAGTCCCTTGAAATCTATACAAGAACCCATCCTTTGGAAATCTGTGGACCAGGGGTTAAGAACCCCAGAGTGAAATAGCTGTTCTGCTAGCATTTCTTTCAGCCGATCTGTTTTCTTTAAATTGATCATACAGTGAAGGAAAATCAAAGTTTGACTCACACTCCACGATGGCCTTGTAGTTGCCTTGTGTCTCATCTCACAGAAAACGCCATCCATCGATGTTTGAATTTTCCAGTGGATAACTGTTGTGGGCACTGATGTATTTAGATCCTCAGCTCTTGTAATGACGGGGAGGGCAGGAATCACTGGAAAATAAAATGAAATAGACAGAGGTTAGGCTCAGCCAGAAAAGGAGTGTATGTGAATGAATGGGGGAAAACATTTAATAAGTATTTATCGTGTGGTAAGCATTAAGAATATAAAGAAAGACAGAAACACGGTCTCAGCTTCAAGAAGCTGACATTGTAGAAAACATGTTCAAAGGAGAGGTGATCCTATTCAGCCTTGGAACATCCTCTATGACTGGAGTCATAGGGGAATAGGTTAATGCATCTTTTCCAAAAGTAATGGTGTAACTGATTCAATCATAATTTCAGAATTAGACAAAAGAGTGAGTAGTAAGTGTCAGAGGATGAATCTGATGTTCCTCTCTCCCAGGGTCATTGTGGAGGATCTCATGAGATATATATGCACTTTGCTCATCTTAAACTCTTATCTGACAATAATCATGGTAACAACAACTAACATTGATATAGTACTTTAAGATTTGCAAAGCGCTTTACATACATATGTCTATACTCTATCCATATATCATATATAGTTTTTATAACTTTAGAATTCGATAGTTTTTAGCTCTGGCTTTAATACAATGAATGAAATTTGAAGTTCTTTTTCTAAATGAAATCAGAGAACAAAAGGCAGTGTTTCAGTTAATTGGATGTATAGTTTCTACCATCTCTTTGGGAAGGCAAATAAAGGAGTTATTGGAGGAGATTTTATGACATGTCCAAAAGAAACAAGCAACACAATTTCATGAGATATTTGATCGTCCCACATTTCGGTACTCATGATAAATGTTTCCCAAAAGGCCATCATGAAAATACCAGTTTATGTCAACATCTCTTTTAGAGGATGGATAGAAAAAGACTTGGGAAGAATTCCATAAGAACCTCCAAGTGGAATTGACATAAATCCCAAAACTTTAATGTGAAGGTGGGTATAGGTGTGGAAAACCAAGAAATAGGTTGGAAAACATAGCTTAGAAATATGATCCAGGGAGAAGGAGAAAGCTTCCAAAAATAAAGCTCCACAGAAATTTGATGCTTCTACATATTAATACATTCTTTAAAAAACTATCTGAAGATACTGAACAAGGGGAACTCTAAATAACATTATGAAAATGATATTGATTATGTTTTAATAGATAGAAAATAGCTGATGAATGGTATGGGAGACATTCCTGAATCAGCTAAATGTGTATAGACAAGTCACTAACTAGTTTGAAGATGGAAATGAATAAAAATGAATAGAAATGAGAAAAGATACCAAATATAATTTTTTAAAACCAAAGCTAACTCAAACAAGTAATTGAAACACACAAATACATAAAATGGAAGAAGGAAAAGAACAATAAGATTCATCCCAATAATTTCATAACAAATTTTAACCAATATCAATCAATTGCTATAACAAGGATGCTAAGAGAACCTAAAAAAACTCCTTTGTCATTAAACATGATTGATTGACCAAATAGAGAGATATAGCAGCCATGGGTAATGGCAATTTAAAATTTAAATGCCTTTGTAAATTCTTATGTGGAAAAATGGTGGAAGATTGAGCAGTATCACTTCATAGAACCCACTGGAAGGAACAATGTCAAAGAAAGCTTATAAAGAGGCATAATTAAGTTATTCTCATAGTGACATTTAAGGATGGAACTGGAGAGAGCAAAAGAAACAGATGAAGAATGGAAAAGATGTGTAGATTTTTAAAATCAAATTCTTTTCATCATCAAGAACAGCAGAGCCAGCACATTGGATTCTAATCTAGAGGAATCTAATGAAAAAAAATTGGGAAAAACAACTGGACTAGTTCAAGCGGTTCAATGGAAAGGGCACAGATATGGAATCATAAGAACTGGATTGAATATCTCTGTTTCTCTCTGTCTTTATCTCTCTGTCTCTCTATCTCTGTCTCTCTGTCTCTCTCCCTTTCTCTGTCTTTGTATTTGTCTATCTTTATCTCTGTCTTTCTCTCTGTACTTGTCTTTCTGTGTGTGTCTGTATGTCTGTCTCTGTCTCTCAATTTCCTTCCTTGAGCCTCAGTTTCTTATCCATGTAATGAAGAGGTTTGACTCAAATGACTTTTAAGGTCCCTTTTTAGCTCTATGATCCCCATGACACTATAAAAGAGCAATCACTTTTCACAACCATTATTAAGACATTTAGAAGGAAGGGAGGGGAAATGCAGTGACCAGAGAGTTCTGCAGAACAGAATTCTAACTCCAGAGCTTCACCTAGCTCCATTGACCAGTTCAACAAGGACGTTCTAACTATATTTTCCTCTCAGAGTTCTACCTTTAACAGAAATGAAAGCAAACCCTAAAAGGTTTTTATGTAGGCTGGGATGAATTAACTTAATTTAGACATATGTTTCAATGTTGTACTAGTATTGCTACAAAGAATATTAAGAAGCTTTGTTGACTTTTTTGTTGAGTTTTCTTCCAAACACACATGCTATTCAGCCCCAGCCTTCAATCTCAATCTACCTCAGGTGATATTTGCACAGGTTGGTTCCGAAGTTCCTTCAAGGCTGCTTTGTATTTGTCTTTGTATTTCCCGTGTCTTGTACCAGTACATACTAAATGTTTAATAAATATTTGTTGAATTGTGTTTTACCAATGCCATGATCAAAATTTGAATTCTTTACCTATGTCATCAAGGTTAAGTTGCAGGTGGTCTGACTCTTGCACGCCTAGGATATTTGCTGCTTGCACCCAAACAGAATACGTATTGCCACCGGGTAGTATATTGGTCGCAATGCTGATATGCCTTGAAGTAAGATAGAGCTGTTCTTGTCCTGTCTGCAAGCTGAAACAAAACAATGAACTCAATAAATAGAATTAGAATTGTGACTTTTGGCTGCTTCTGACTCCTCGTCCTCAATGGGTTCTTCCAGCTCTATAACCAATGGCCAATGGGACTCAGCTCCAATGTCTCAACATATATGGGAAATGCACAGTCTATATAAAAAAAAATTAACATCCCTGTGAAGAGAAAGAGCGCTGAGTCTGGAGTCAGAAGTCCTGCCAAATGTGGGCTCTGCCACTTACCACTGGTGTGACCTTGGTCAAATTATTTAGTCCATTTGGGTTTCAATTTCCTCATTCTAAATGAGTAAGCTTGACTAGCTGCCTTCAAAGGACCCTTCCTTCTCTAATCTATGACCCTCTGATCTCTCAATTCTTTGGTCATCCTGCAGTTACCCCTCCTTTACCCCAGACTCTTTGTCTCCCATCTGTCTGTCCCAATGCTTCTCATTTCCATTTCCCCATTCTCGGCCCAGATTGGATTTGGTACCAACAGCGGTTATAATTCTATGGATGCCTTTTTTCCTCTCGGAAACATTGTATGGCATATTTTCTTAAAATTAAAATTAATTTTGCATCGAGAGTGTTTTGATTATTTTTAGAATCCCATTACACTATTCAAGAAAATTAGAAACATCCTCAGTCATTTCAAATCTAGTCTTATTATTTCTAATTATATGTATGTCTACCCAAAGAGTTGCTGTTCCTGTCTTGAGTATTATTTTAACTGTATACTATATAAGTTGGCCCAGCTTCTTACTAGAGGGAAGAGACAGGGTTACCTGATCCTGCTAGGGTGAGATAACTTTGCCAATTTTGTATCTTTCTAAAAATGATTAAACTTACAATTATTAGGACATATGACATTTGTTGACCCTTGGAGTTGTTGGGATTAAGAGGAAAATTTAAATTAAAAAAATTCTTAAATATGAAAAGAACCTGGGGCAGCTAGGTAGCACAGTGGATAGAGCACCAGCCCTGAAGTCAGGAGGACCTGAGTTCAAATCTGACCTCTTATCACTGCCTAGCTGTGTGACTCTAGGCAAGTCACTTAACCCCAATTGCCTCAGCAAAACAAAACAAAACAAAACAAAAAAAACCTGAAAAGAACCATGTGCCCTTATTTATGATAAGATCAATCAACTCTGTTATAGGAAAAGGTCTCACTGAATTTCCCTAAAAGTTTACCCTTTACTTGACCCTGTTACTACTACATTTCATAATTCAACTATTGAATGAAAACTTATCCTCACCACCCCCTTTTCTCACCACCCACTATTCCCTGAAGCCCTGGAGAGCTTTCCATTTTATGCAGTCATTCAAAGGTCACCAAAAACTTTCTCTCAGCTAAAATCATCGAGGGGCCTTGGGTCCCATCTCATTTTCCTGAACCTCTCAGTTGTGCTTTGTTCAGTTGGCCATGCCCTTCTTGGAATTTTCCCTTCTTCTGTCTGAATTCTAAGACTATATAATTCTTATTCTGGTAATACCAGCTGCCCACAGCTTCTCCCTTCCTCCTACCTGAGCTTTCTTAACCTGACTAGCTGAAAAAGAGCTATCCCACTTCTACTCTTCCTCTTCTCTCTCCCTTCCCACACCCTATCAATATCCATGAGAGGTCTTTCCTGACTTAATCAGAACTACTTGTTATTGATTAAGCACCTACTATGCACTATGCACTGTATTAGGAACTTGGAAAGGTAATAGCCCCAAATAAACTATCTCTGTCCTCAAAAAGCTTATATTCTACTTGGGGTAGGGATAAAAGGTATAATATATATGTAAGTTCATGCAAAATGCACACAAATGAAGACAAAGTAATTGCCATGATCAGGGGAACACAGAGAAGGCTTCTTGAGCTAAGGCTCAAAGGGAACAAGGTTATCTATGTTAATCCTCACTCCCTCTTAATATTACTTTGTAGATGTTTTTTTAAAATCTCTCTCTGTATATGTTGTGTCTCCCTCTCTGTAAGTCCCTTTGAGGGCAGGCAGAGATTGCTTTTTATTTGTCTTTGTAACCCCAGTGCCTAGCACAGAGCTTTCCAAACAGCTGGTACTTAATGAGTGCACGCCAGTTGGTCGGTTTCGATCAACCTTGCTGGTTTTTGTAGCTCTATTCTAACACGTGGAATTTACTTTTAATCATATTCACTTTAAAGCCCAAAGATTGCCTTTCTAATCTGATAGACCCTGACTCTTTGTCTGGGGCTCAGTGAAATTTCTTACATGAGGAACATGGCGGGCCACGTGGCAAGCAAAGTAGGGCACCTTTGAACATTTCCCCAGTTACACAAAGTAGAGCAGAGACATGTCCTGAATTGGTTTGTGGCTTGTACTTCTTTGACCACATATACTGAGACCACAAGACAGAATTGAAACGGGCTCCTAGCATGGTTGTGTTAACCATAACCACCAATTAAAGAGTTTTGCTTCTTAAAAAAGCCAATCTTCCCCTCCATTAGCACCTCAGCCACATCTAATAAGGGACCATGTACATGAGCAGCAAGTGATTAGAAAACAGGACTTATCCTTACTTTCCCCCCCAGAATTGAATGTTCAAAGTGCTCTCTCTCTCTCTCTCTCTCTCTCTCTCTCTCTCTCTCTCTCTCTCATAGAGGAGAAATGACACTGCAGAAAGCAGGGCATGAGGCCCAAGGAAGTAAGAATATCCCAAGTGCATTTCAATATGAAACTGGTAGGAGAAAAAACAAACAGAAGAAAAATGAATCAGATATCTCAGCATTTCTGTAATGAACCGTTCTTACCATCAATGATGATGGAATGACCATATTTGGACATAATAATCTGCTCCCAGATATACTAAAGGGGGAAGAGAAAAGAAATGGTGCTGAAGAAGATGAAGATGGGAAAATGGTGCTGAAGAAGATGAAGATGGGAAAATGGTGCTGAAGAAGATGAAAAAGAGGAAACAGTGCTGAAGAAGACAAAGATGGGAAAAAGGTGCTGAAGAAGATGAAGAGAAAATGATGCTGAAGAAGATGAAGATGGGAAAATGGTGCTGAAGAAGATGAAGAGGAAGAAATGGTGCTGAAGAAGATGAAGAGAAAATGGTGCTGAAGAAGATGA
>JAJPUD010002035.1:146901-187915 GCA_023553655.1 Myrmecobius fasciatus | reverse complement strand
AAATGGTGCTGAAGAAGATGAAGAGAAAATGGTGCTGAAGAAGATGAAGATGGGAAAAAGGTGCTTGAAGAAGATGAAGAGAAAATGGTGCTGAAGAAGATGAAGATGGGAAAAACAAAGCAGAGGGGCTGAAGGTGGCCTACTCTTGTGGACACTGAACAACTGGTTCCCACGACACTGGAAAAATGGGGAAAATACTGAACCAGGTAGATGGTACAATAGATGGAAACTGGGTTGGGAATCAGAAAGACCTGAGTTCAAATGCAGCTTCAGATACTCAGCTGTTTAATGTTGAGTGAGCCACTTAACTCTTGCCTGCCTCAGTTTCTGCAACTATAAATAGCAACTATCTCCTAGGGCCATTGTAAGCATCAAGTGAGATAATATTTATATAGTATCTAGACAATATTTATTTAAAGTATTTAGCACACAGTAGGTACTTAATAGTAGCAGCTACTTGTTTCTTATTATATACTAGCTACAGAAGATACTTGAATCCTTCCTTCCTTCCTAAGGGGAAACAAAAATAGCCCAAGTCTCACTTGATTGTTGTGGGGATCAAGGGAGATGACATGAAAAGTGCCTTCAAGTACTGGCTGTTGAATCAGATGGAGCCAACAACACTCATCGTCACAATGTGGAGCCCTGAATTCAGCATGAGTATATTTTGGCAGGAAGAGAACAGTGGTAGTGTCACAGTTGGGCAGGGCCAACTCTGAATTAATGGGGACAATGAGAAGTCTGTGAGAGATCTTAAGGAGGGACAAGGGGAAAAATAATTCCAAAAACGACCATGAAATCATTTTGTAGATATCAGCCAAATGGAGAGAGGGCTAGCCGGGAAACCAGGAAGAGCTGACCTCAAGTCCTTACTCTGACATATACCTGGCTGTGTGACCCTGGACAAGTCATGATTCCTCACTGTCCTCAGTCAGAATTGGAAGCATTTAGGGATAGAGTTAGGAAGTTGCCAAGAAGGCGCTGACATGCATTGGGAGGGGGGAACTTTCTCTACCCAGTTACAGCATATTAACATATTACATATGTTACATTAATGAAATTGAAGTTCAGTCCCTACCTCTATCTCCCTATATGGAGATATCCATGACCTATGTGTTTCTCCTCTCTTAGAATGTAAGCATCTTCCCATTCTCAGGACCTTGCCAGTGCTTGGTATGCCATAGGTGGTTAATAAATGCTAGTTGCTTCATTAATTGCAGTAACAAAGACAATTTCATCTCATTCACAGTTTCAGCAGAAAGCCTGCTCTGAGATAGCTCAGGAGGACTCACACTGCAGGTGCTTTTCTGTGTAACCAGTAAAACCCTGGGGTGTGAGCTGATGGAACAAGGCAACCAAAAGGCATGCATGAGAGCTTTTACTGGAACCCTGAACCGGGGAAATGAAAACCACCCACTCACGCCAGCTCCGCTCTGAACCCAGCCCCCAGGATGGGAGAGGGCTGGAGAAGTCCAAGGCTCTGAGATCATTATCTAAGCCACTCTTGACAAACCTACTGGCTCCCAGTGATAGAGGCTCCTGAGCTCAATCCCCTTCCTGTGTTCCTGAGGAAAATGGAAGGGCTATAGGCATGTCTACCTAAATCAGAACCCAGGACCCCTGCCTAAAATCCACTGTTCCTCACAGTCTCCCAGTGTTTCCAGGTGTAATGATCCAGGATCTGTGATTCCATTAGTGAGGGTTTCTTTCTACCAGTGCTGGTCACAACCCCATCTCTGTCTTAGCAGACAGTCTTTGAGAGGCCTGAGGAGGAAAAGTCACCATAGGAGTGAATGCTGGTGAATTTGACTAAGGTTCTCCTCCAATAACAGAAAGCCGAGTTGGCCCACCTTTCCGACCTGCTGACACCTGCCTTGGGTCACCTCGAAACTGCCAGCAGGCCTTGGGAAAGGACTGAGTGGATAATCAGTCTAGGACAAACAAGAAATGGAAATGTAGGATCCAGATCCAAGATTTCTTCAGTGTGGGGAACTCTTGGTACAGAGATTCTCCCCACAGATCTGTCACAGCAGATAGAATTATAATATAGCATAATATAATATAACAATGTAATGTTACATGCATATGCATGCCATCATATGACAATGTCATATGAACACATTATACATTTAATGTACATGTTATAGTTATATTTCTATAATAAATACATGCACATATAATTATACATACAAACCATGTATATATTATAATGTTATATGTACACACATCATATATATAGTGTACATGTTACAATTATACCTCTTGTACATACATACATATAATTATATATACCATATGTGTATGCATATATTATAATGCATATGGATGTTATAATGTAATATTATAATGTAATCATCTGTAATTAGAATTTCAGAGAGCTGCCTACAAGTATCAAACATGGACTCCCTACTACCTTCAGTGCGACCAAATCAGATTAAAATGAAATTGGGAGATATTTAACACAACAAATAAAAATACAATACAACATAAATAATGTCATAAGATGGCTTTCTAAGTCCCTATGTGGCACCCATGGTTTGGTGGTTATGTTTCTATTTGAGTTTGACACTCAGGATAAGTCCAGTCCCAGGCACATCGGAAGACTGGGCAAAAGCTTGAAGATAGCTTTCACATCCAACTGGAGGAGTCTCTTTTCCTGATTAAACTTCCCAAGTTTCTTCAAAGGATTATCATCTCTCACGAACTCCAGACCCTATCCTGTCTGGCTTGCCCTCCATTGGATCACCAGCTCATTAGTTTCCTTCCTAAACAATGGTGTCCAAAACTGAACTCAGCATTCTGAGGGCCTTCGTGACCAGGTTCAGGGAGGCAGCTTGGAGTGGCTAAGTGTTCATTGACTGAATGAGGGGTGAGTCAGGAAGTGACATGGGGCTAGGACTGACCTCTTCACATGCACGGTGTATTTGGTGTCCAGGTAGGTGGGTGGTCCTGTATCCCAAGTACACGTCATGTTGCCGGAATGTTCATAGATAAGGCACATTAAATTGGCAGGAACACTTGGAGGATCTGCAATAAATCACATGCATTGGACATTTCAGGGTCAGAATCAAGAACCTAATAATTGGAATGAAAATGTGATATATTTTTTTTTCAGTCTTGTCAAAGTCAACTAATATTTGTGGTTCCGTTGTGTATACCAAAAACTCCAATTTACTCCTAAGTATGGAGGCAAGGACCTTGATGTGGACATTAGGAAAATTTAATTAGTGAGATGAGTACTGCTCTGCACAAAGCAGCTGGTCACTTCAGTCCAGCCTCAGTCTCCCCATCTGTAGAATAAAGGAGTTTGATTAATCTGCAGCTGAATTCAAAGGAATGACAGCTCTCAGTGAGCCTCGTGCCAGAGATATCGAACGCCTCCATTCCGGCTTCGGTGGGAAAGTGGGGCTCTCCGGTATGGAAGATCCCTTCTGCAATCAGAAGTGTGGTTCTTTACCTTCATATAAATTCATGTTCATCTCTAGCAGGCCCCTCCCTGGTCAGGGAATTGGGAATATTAGGGCAAAGAAGCAAGGAAAGTGCATCCTTGCTCCTGGTAAGGAACCCCTATGCAGGAAGAGGAGGGAGGAGGAATAAACAGGCAGGTTCCGAGCACCTTTTACCTGCCTGCTCTTCTAAGAAGCCTGCTGGGGCACAGGGCCCTTCTGGACATGTCCTTTCTCAATCAAAGCTCAGTCCTACTTTAGGTTTCTCCTTTTCCCCCAGTGCTGATCATCTTCTCTCTGTCTGTCCATCTGTCTATCTCTCTGTCTCTCCTCTGCTTTCTGTCTCTTCTCCCTCTCTTTCTTTCTCTCTTCCCTTCCCCCCTCCTATTAGGAAATAGAATTTACTGTAAGGTCAGGACTATACATCATGGGGAAATTTGTTTATGAAACAGTAGGAAGGAGAAAGTAATGAAGTCCTGGGTTGCTTAACACCCTAGAATATAAATCTGCTGAGTAGCAACCTCATATACAAAATGAAGAAAAGTCCTGAGAACTCTAAGCGAATGTAAAGTCCCTGACTGCCCTGGTGGATTAGGTGTAGGCTGAAGCTCTCTCCCTTTCACCCCCTGCCAAGATGCAGGGAGGCTCAATGGGCAAAGCACTGGCCTCAGAGGCAGGAAAACTCACAAACTTTTTTTTTGATACTAGGTGTGGGATTATGGGCAAGTCACAAACTTGTGACTTGGAATCTAGCTTCCTCAAATGTAAAATTGGCTCATGGGATCATAGGTCTGGAAAGGACTTTGGTGGCCATTGAATCCAAACTCCCTATTTACAGATGAGTAAATTGAGGCTCAAGGACATCTGGTGACTTGCTCAAGATCATGTAGGCATTAAGTAGCAGAGTCAAGATTTGAATTCAGGTCTTTAGACTTTAAATTCAGCATTTCCATTATACCACATGGTCTTCTGTCATGACTGAACCAATCTATAAGAATACATCCAGTCTTATTTACAATAAATTCAGAGATTAGTGCTTCATGTTGTGACAAAAAATGGAAAATGTGAAAACATAATATATAGTCATATGTATTGAAAAATCCCAATCTCTTTTCTATAAATTATATTATCAATTAATCATGAATCAATATTCATTAAGGACTTAGTATATGTCAAGACTTCTATTAGTTATCAGGGAGGCAAAAGTGACTTTACATTCAAGGACTTTATTTAAATAGAAATCAGAATTGTGAATGATTTTTCAAAATGGTGTTGTAGAGGTTGGCATGGCAACAGATATCTGATAATATAACCAACACAGGATATAGTAAAAGTCTTGGGATTTCTAGGAATACATTTAAAAATTATTCTTCCTTGAACTACTTAAGCATTGCTTATTTATTAAGTCCATAGCTATGATTTTATTACAGTGGAGAATTCTCAGTGTGGAAAATTATAGAAACTTGCAGATTTTATACGGTTACCTTAATAGTTAGCTAACTGAGGCTCTGGATCACCTTCTACTGGAGCTCTGACCAGAGGCAGGCTCATAGTCATGTTGCCCAAACCCACACTATGATCAGAAAAGTTATAAAGGTTAGTCTAAGAGGGCAGTTTTTACAATGCCTGGATCAGGTGCAACACTAAGACAACATACCCCAAATTTTATGGTGCAGATAAAGAAGTTCTTAGAAAAATTTTATATATATATTTTATATATTTATATGTATATATTATATTTATATATATTCTCAGGAACAAAATGAGCAAATAAACAAATTCATGAGATACCTACAACAAACTGAAAAACCAATAAAGGAATATAAAAATAGACCTTCTGAGGTAGCTAGGTGCCTCAATGGATGGAACTCTCAGCCTGGAGTCAGGAACACATGAGTTTAAATCTGGATTAACTAGCTGTGTGACCATAGGCAAGTCACTTAACCAGTATCTACCTCAGTTTCCTTAACTGTATAACGGAGATAATATTTACCTCCCAGAGTTGTTGTGAGGATCAAATAAGATAATATTTGTTAAAAAAAAAAGTAGCATTGTACCTGGCACATAGTATTATATAAATGCTAGGTATTGTTGTTATTAATCATTATTATTGTTAAAATTAAATATTAGATTAATAACATTGAAAGACCATTGAATTGAAATTAAATTGGGAACTGATTTTTGAAAAAATTCATACAACAGATTAAACATTTAGCTTATTCAATTTAAAAAGAGGAAAAGCAAATTACCAATAACAAAGATGAAAAAAAATTCTCAAGAAAGGAAGTTAAAAAAGTTTCATTAGAAACTATTTTACCTAATTCTATGCTAATAAAATCACAACTTAAGCTAAATACATAAATATTTACAAAAATATAAAATTTCTAGATTGATAAAAATAAAGAATATAAATGGCTTCACTTTAGGGGGAAAATATTGACTAAGCCATGAAAGAATTCACAACTAAAAACAAGCTAGATTTGCAAGAAAATTCTAACATTCAAAGAACAATTTCAATAACACAAATTTTTGCAAAAATAGAAAAAATTCCTTGCTAAGTTTTTTTCAGTGATATTATCCAACCCTCCAATTTTATAGAAGAATTCACTGAAACCCAGAAAGATTATTGGATGGCTTATATTCTAAAATTTGAACCCAAATCTTCATAATTCCAAATCTAGCACTATGGAACATGGAACAAAAACACTTCTTTTGCCACATATTCAGTTCTGTCCTAATTTTAAAAACAAATTCAGGTTTGTTTTATGCTTCAATAGAAGTCATCTTGATCTTTTCAAAGGAAAATGGACCCAATCTTTTCTCTAGAAGAAAAATAGTGGATACTATTTTTTTTTTCATTTTTACACAGAGGCTTATGTAATCTTATGCTTCCTGAGGATGTGGAAAAGCTAAATGATTTTGCACAGACCTCAATCATCCACCTGCTTTGTGATACCTCTCTGTGGTTTCCATTTTTAAAATTCAGAGCAATTCTAGAATATTCATACTTTGCAGATTTGTCCAAATCATATGTGAGAACCTGTTTTGCTCCTCTTGATATTGCTAATGAAATGAGAACGTTGGTCAAAAGGAACAGGTATTATCTTCACCTTTTGCATCTAAAACTTAGGGTCTTCTTATCCTTCCCACACTTTTCAAGGTACATACACAAGAGCTAAGTTGGATGAAGACAGAATAGAGCCTCAGTTTCCTTGTTAGTAAAATGCTGATCTAAGAACAGATGATCTTGAACTCTAGAGCTTGACAGAACCCTAATACTCATCCAGGTCAGTTTTCTCATTCTACAGAGTTAGGAAGGTGATAGCCAGAGATGTTTAGTGATTTCCTCCATGTCACAAAAATAAGATAGAGCCAGGGCTGGTGCCTTCTCAAGAGGAAGGGCAGCAGGTTGTCAACAGCTGTTCCTCTGAGGTACCATGGCTGGATCTTAGAAATGAACACTGATCAGCTCTGATGATCCAAGGATGCCAGTGGGGTGTGTGTGTGTGTGTGTGTGTGTGTGTGTGTCTAGATTTGTGTGGGGAAGGGGATGGCAATGATACCACCTGTTGGCTATTTGCTGGACAGGTCCATGCACTGTCTCAGCCATCTGCTCCATCGAGCATGTAGTAAATACCTACTATATCATAGACCTGATATAGGACTAGAGATACAAGGCAAAGCAAAAAGAATACCTACCACAGACAGCTTATATTCTATAGGTTGCCATATCTTGTGTTGGCTCATTTGGGTGACTTATGGTTCTAGTTTTAAAATCATAAACTTAGAGCTGGGAGGAACCCAGATGAGGTCATAGGATCATAAATAATAGGGGAGGGAATCTCAATGATCATGTGATCCAAACCCCTTATTTTGTAGATGAGAAAGCTGAGGCTGAGAGAAATGCAGTGATTGAAATGATTAGCATCAGTGAGTGACCAAGCCAGGATTTAAGCTTAGGTTCCCCAATGATCAATCCAGCTCTCTTATAAACTTTCTGAAAGAGAAAATTGGACAGACATTCAAGTCACTGGAATCAACATGTATGGAAAACTTGAAGTTTCCAAAATGCTTTGAATAGAGCTTTTGATCTTTGCTGTGCTGAGTGAGTAAGATACTATCCTCCTATTTGATAGATGAGAAACCTGAGACTTAAAAAGTTTAATTACTTCCCCCTGGTCACACAGCTATAATGGTTCAGGTGTAGTCCTTTTTTTGTCCCCTCTTCCATTAAAAGAAGGAAAAAAAGCACTTGTTAAACACCTACTACATCCCAGCCACTCTGCCAAGTGCTTTATAAATATCTGATCTTCACAACAACCCTAAGGGGTTAATGCTATCATTATACCCATTTTAAATTGAGAAAATTGAGGCAGACATTAAGACTTGACCAAGGTTACATAGTTAACTAGTAAGCTAGTAAGTGTCCGAAGCTGAACTCAGGTATCATGACCAATACTCTATATACTGGGCTACTTAGTTGCCTGGGACTCACTTTAAACAAGATTTCCTTTGATATAAATATCAGCAAATATTATTATTGAGCTAAAATACAAACACTTACAAGGATCCCTTTTGAAGGATTTCTAGGCAGAGAGCAGAAGGGATATGGGATAAATACATGGGTAGGTTGAGATCGGCACCAGGGGGAGGAGGAGTTACTTCCACCTGAGAGATCCCAAGTCCATGAGAGTAGAATTTGTAAAACTCTGAGAAGCTATTAAGTAAATGAGCCTTCCATTATCCTATCTAGAATTTTCAAGAAAAACAATAGTGTCAGTGAAGGGATGCAGTGAACAGAGTGGACTTGGTACCAGGGATCTGAGTTCAAATTCTGACTCAGACACTAGCTGTGATATCCTGGACGAGTGACTTAATGTCACTCAGACTCATTTTCCTTTTCTAAATAGAGCTAATGATAGCACTTTCCTCCCAGCGGTGTTCAGGAGACTTCAAAGAGATGGTCTTTATAAAGTACTTGGCAAACCTTCAAACCCTTTATGAATGCTAGCTTTTATTATTATTTTATTATTTCTATTTCTGACTACCGTGTGTTCTCCCGGTGCATCTGAACACTAGTTAACTTCAATACTTACAGCCAGAAGTAATGTCTTTCCCACATATCAGCCTCTCTCCACTGTGCCGGAGACATTCAACCCTACAGATCACATGGGCTCGGGGCTCTCGGAAGTTGCTCAGCTGGAGCCGGGCTGCTGTTTGGTTGATTTTAGCCATTTGAAGCTTGTCCTGGCCATCTTTACTATATTTATAGAGATAGAACTTCCTTGGCTGGCAGTTGCGTAGAGTTGACTGGCAAATGATGGAGATGTTCAATCCTATCTCAAAGACTGGGGCCGGTTCTACCCAGACCCAGCCTGAGCAGCTGATCGTTGTGATTCCTGAGAAGAGACAAGGAACGGGTGCTGGTAAAGAAAAGCACGTCCCCTTAGAAGCCTGGGAGTGTGGCTGAGTGTCTGACTTCTGCTTTGGAAATTGGAAAGTCAGATTTTGGAGTGAGCATCTAAAATGGTAGCAGACACATTAACTACCTCCCGATTGCTCGAGAATAATTCTTTGCTATGTTTCTGTAATATTTTAGAACAATACTTCAGGAGATGCAGGTAATATCTATTTGTGTGTAGAAAATAGAATGATAGCAAGGTGGGGCCGTGGTAGATTTTAGGAAAACTGAAATCTGAATTTGAATTCAGATTTGAAAATCTGACATCAGACTCTTACTAGCTGTGTGACCGTGGTCAAGTCACTCAACCCTGTCTGCTTCAGTTTCCTCATCTGTGAAATAAAGTGGAGAAGGAAAGCAGAGGCTAAACGGGACCCCAGAGACCATCTAGTCCATCCATCCCATTTTACAGATGAGGAAGCTGAGAGCCAGGTGGAATTAAGGGATTTTCTTCAGGTTATACAGAGAGTAAATATCAAAAGCAGGGTTTGATCCTAAGTCCTCTAGGTTCAGAGCCAATGCTCTTGCCACTGGATCACACTGTCTGAAAGTGTTTAGGCAAAGAGTAGAAATCCATTTTTCAGGGTTATTGCAGCAGGGAATTTTGGCTTTGGCAGTGGCAGGGCAGATGATCGGATTTAACTTTTGGGTTCCAAACTGCTCTTTTCATCCCTTAATAATGACAGAAAGCTGAAACATCATACCTCCAGAACTCCAATGGAAGAGGCTGCAAAGTGCTATCACAACTTCCCATTGGCTGAGGGCTTTTCTCATGTCGGAAAGTGGGAAGACGCCATGAATTCTCCCCTGAAAAAGAGATGGAAGCTTTTATGTTCTCCCAAAGCATAGTAGTTAAATCAGTTGTTCTGAATCAGAGCATTTATTAAGTGCCCGCTGTATTCCAGACACTGTGCAAATTACTGAAGACCCAAAGAAAGACTTCAGACAGACCTGATCCTCGGGGAGCTCCCTGTCAAATAAAAATCACTGATGAAAAGATGCTGAAAAGGGGTGGAGGAGTGGGGAGTGAAGGAAGCCCAGGCAAGAGGTGGATGGAATCCTATAGCTTGGCTAGGAAATGATCTGACTGGGGGTGAGTTAGAGAACTGAATTCATCTTACAGTTTCTGGAAATCATGAAATCTAAGACCCGCCAAGTGGGAAGCAAGGAGAATTCCCTGCTTGGTACAGGGAACCCCAAATCAAGCACTCTTTCCATTGCACCACTTAGCTTATCTTGTATGCATTTTGTATATATTATTATGTACTTCCCCACCAGAGTACGGAAGCTCGCTGAGAACAGGGGCTGTCTTCATTTTGCCCTTTATGGCTCCAGTGTCAAGGATCTCACTTGGTACCTATATATTAATTATATAGGTTATTAAATTTCCATCAATCATTTAGTTAGATAAGAAAGAGGAAAGCAGAGAAGGTGGAGATGGACCCAAACAGAGTGACCCAGATTAGGAGCCCAGAAGCCTAGAGCAGAAGGACCATCTGTCCAACCCTGCCCTGAGCAGATCTCTACAACGTATGGCACAGAATCACTGGGGCAGCTGAAGGCTATGAAGTTGTGTGGGAGCCCAGAGTTTCTGAAGCCCTAAAAGAGGAGTTTTCGTTAAGGAACTGGGGCAAAATTCTTCTTATTCGTACTGGATGACTTTGGGGCAGCAGTTTGAGGTTTACAAATCACTTCCCACTCCCATGATCTCATTGAATTCTTGCAACAGCCTTTTGAAGAGGGTGCACAAACATCACTCTTTCCATTTTACAGGTGAAAAAATGGAGTTTATAGCATTAGCCATGGTCCTGGACCCTGAGGCTGCACCATTCAGTCAGGGTCACATTGTCAGTCTACATCCAAGGCAGACTTCACCCCTGGTCTCCCCGCTCAGAGGCTGGCTCCTTCCTCTGTTGCTCTCTCTCTTCATATATATAGGGAAGAAAACCCAGATTCTCAGAGAAGACACAAAATAAAGTTTGAAACCTTTTCTCCATCTTTGTAGACAAAGGATCAGTGAACTGATTAGTTGGACAGGACATTGAAACTCCAGCCCACCTATCCTGCTTGTGGGGGCGTGAGGAAGGGGAACCATGATGTTTCACCTCTGCAATAAGCAAAACCCTCTGACTTTGGTCTGACACATGCAGAGAAAGTGAAGTCTCCAGGCTCCTGTGGCTACCAAGTCCTCATCAAGAAATGAGTCAGAAATCTATCGAAGTTCTCTCAATTATCATCATTCCAGTTATTATCATTATCATTATTATTATTAGGCTTATAACACTTCAAAAGCCACCATGGCCAATGCCTCATTGTGTGAGGAATTGACTCCTGGGGAGTTCAGTGACTTGTCCAAGATCATACAGCTTAGAAGTGTCATGAGTGGAAGGTAAGCCCTTAGACCTCTGGCTTTTTCCCTAGTGGGCTTCCCACAGCAGCTTGTTAATCTCTTCTTTCTTTTCTGCACATATTTCCTCGAGGCTAATAGAAAATAAAAGGAAGGAGGATAGAGAAGAAAATAAGAAACAAGGAGAAAGTCAAGGAAAAGAGGATAGAGGAGAGGAAGAAAAGGAATGAGAAGAGAAGAGAAAAGGGAGGAGAGGAAATGGGATGGAGGAGAGAAGAAAAGAAAGAGGGGAGAAAAGTTCAGAGAAAAAGAAAAAAAGATGGGAAGAGAGGAGAAAGGAAGACAGAAGAGAGAAGAGAGAGGGGAGAAGAAAGGAGAGGAGAAGAGAAGAAAAGAGAGAAGGGAGGAGAGAAGAGAGAAGAGAAAGAAAGGAGAAGAGAAAAGAGGAGAAGAAAGGAGATGGGAAGGGAGGAAGGGGAAGAGAGAAGAAGAGAAGAGAGAAAGAGAAAGAGAGGGGGAAAGGAAGGGAGAGGAGAAGAGAAGGAAGGGGAAAAGAAGAGAAGGAAGGGGAGAAGATAGGAGAGAAAGAAAGAGTAGAGTAGAGAAAAGAGAGGAAAGGAGATGGGAAGAGAAGAGAGAGGAGGAGATTAGAGAGAGAAGGGAGAAGGGAGTAAGAAGAAGAGAGAAGAGAGGAGAAGGAAGGGAAGGAGAAGGGAGAGAAGGAGAGAAGGGGGAAATTGTTTTTTCCAGGCTGTCTCCACTTCCATGAGGCCCAAATAAATGATGAGGACCCCGGAGAGAGAGAAGGGGTGAGCGTGAGACCCAAGCCTCCCTTGTGGGCCCCCCCGCCCCTGACCAGCTCCTCCCTTACCTTCTCCCGCTGCTCCCTTCCGACAGAGCCCTGAAGCAAATGCAGAAGGCAGAAGGCTGACCTACATCGGGGCTGCTTCAGGAGGAACTCGCACACTGTCCGGCTTGAGATGACTGGCTCAGACAGTGTCATGATCTGGGAAAGCCCAGATCTCTTCAAGCAACGTTTGCTTCGTCAGGACCTTTCATGTGGTTCCAGGCTGCTGGGCCCCTCCAAGAACTAGGCGATGGGGATGAGTTTTATTTCCCCCCTCCCCCCAACACTTGAGGTAGGGGTCTGAAAGAGCATGTTTTAAATGAATTTGCAACTCAGGCAAATGATTATAGTTTCTTCTGGAAAGCCGGCCTTGGAGGCTGAAGGTCTGTGGGGGAATCCTGACTCTGACACAGTTTGTGTGACTTCAGCAAAGATTCTAAACCTTTCTGGGACTCAGCTTATTCATCTGCAAAATGGGGATAATAAGCTCTCTCCTGCCTCACTAGGTTAGAAGGAACATGGTGGTGGCGAATGTTTAACAACTAGCACCAGTTTTGAGGTTTAATCTTCATTACGAACTTTCTTAGGTCTAACCTAGGCTGACCAACCTAGAAAAGAGAAGAGGGCAATTCATCTGTCCTTAGGGAGCCCCGCAGGTGCCCCTTTCCTCAGTTTTTAAACCATTATCTGTGTTTTCTTGTCCTTCTGTTTTGTTAAATATTTCCCAGTTGCCTTTTGGGCTGGTTCTGGTCACTCCTGGAGGATTGTGGGCTGCGGAACACCTGTCCGACGCTCTATCTGATGGGGAGTGTTTGCCAACCTTCAAGGTTTGCCTGTTCACGCTGGAAAGTCAGTAGCCGATACACCCAGAGAGAGGGATATGAAATATGGACCACAACATAACATATTCATGATCTCTATTGATGTTTGCTTGCATTGTGTTGCCTTTCTCTGATTTTCTTTTTTTTTTCTTGTAGATAGGATTTTTCTTGAACAACTTGTCAAGTAATTCAACATTATTAACATGTCATAGACTTCCTGCCATTTAGGGGAGGGGAGGGGACTGGGGGTAAAATTTGTAATGGAAAGCTTTGTAAAGATCAATGTTGGGGAACTACCCATACATATGTTATACAAATAAAAAGCTTTAATAAAAAAAAAAAAAAGAAAGTCAGTAGCCGGCTGTTATGGGTCCGTAGGAGTGGGCTCCAGCCTTAGGAAGATCATTTTGGGGGCTGAACAGAGGGCAGATTGGAGTGGGGAGAGATGGGGCAGGCAGCAGCTATTGCAATAGTTGGGGCATGAGGTGAGGAGGGTCTGCACCAGGGTGGGGAAGGAACTAAGGAGGGAAAGGGGCATATGGGAGGGATGCTGCTGAGGTGAAATCACATCCTTGGTACCATATTGGACTGGTGAGGGATAGG
Organism: Myrmecobius fasciatus; assembly: GCA_023553655.1. Taxonomy (NCBI): domain Eukaryota; kingdom Metazoa; phylum Chordata; class Mammalia; order Dasyuromorphia; family Myrmecobiidae; genus Myrmecobius; species Myrmecobius fasciatus. The sequence continues at coordinate 174,390 of JAJPUD010002035.1, read as the reverse complement.
GAAGAGCCGTGGGGGGGTTCCTTAGTTCTTGAGCCTGGGGGACTGGGAGGAGGCGGTGGCCTTTGGGAGTGATAAGGAAGTCTGGAAGGGGGAAGAGTTGGAGGGGAGAGAGAATAATTTCCTTCATAGATATGTTGAGTCTCAGATTTTCCTTTGAGGGTTTCTGAAGTTCAGCAGAGAAGATGGGGCAGGAAAGGAAAATCTGGGAATCTTCTGCACAGAGATGGTCATGGGAGCTAAAGAGATCACCAAGTGAAATGGTCTAGAGGGAGAAGGAAAAGAGAGCCCAGGTTAGAGCCCTGCGGGATAGCCATGGTTACAGGGCATAATTTGGAGGAGGATCCAGCAAAGGAAACTGAGAAGGAACAATTAGAGAAAAAGGAGGAGAACCTGGGAAGGGGGAAGATAGAGTCAGAGAAAGAGAGAGAAATGAAGGGGCAAAGAGAGAGAGAAAGAGAGAGAAAAACAGAGACAGACAGAGAAACAGAGACAGAGAGATAGAGATGAAGAGACAAAGAGAAAAGAGGGAGAGAGAGTCAGAGATAGACAGAGACACACAGAGAGAAATAGAGACAGAGAAAGAAAAGGAGGGGGGTAATGACAGCACCTCCCTTCCAGAGTTGCAGTGAAGCTCAATGAGATGATGTTTGTAAAGGACTGAGCACAGTGCCTGACATTCAGAGGATCCTTAATAAAGGTTTGTTCCCTTCTCTTCCCCCATATTCCATTTCCATTTCATTTTCCAACATCTAGTATGGTTCAGGGCACATAGCAGGTGCTTAATAATTGCTTGCCATTGAAGATAGTAGAGTTAAAAGCATAATGGACTTAAAGTTAAAGATTCAGGTTTAAATCCTGTCATTGACATTTTTTCCCCTGAGGAAATTGAGGTTAAGTGACTTGCCCAGGAAGTGTTAAGTATCTGAGACCACATTTGAACTCAGGTCCTCCAGACTTCAGGCCTGGTGCTCTATCCACTGCACCACCTAGCTGCCCCTCATTGACATTTATTACCTCTGTGTCTTTGGACCAGACACTTTCTAAAGTCCCTTTCAGTTCCACATCTAACCCTTATGACTTTGCTGAGTCTCAGTTTCCTCATCTGTAAAGAGACTGGACCAGCTGGCTCCCTACTTACTTCCTGCTCTAAATCAATCTCAGTCTCAATCAAATCTAAACCCTCTGAGTCAGGTACCCTGCTGGGCAGGGAGGATTCAAAAACAAAATGAACTGGACAGGTACGCCACACCGGAGCCAGGAAATGGAAATCAACCTAGAGAAAGACACAGGAGCTTGCTTTTGGAGACTGCTGGGAGACACTGGCAGACAAGAACCCCCAGGAGAAGAGAGCAGGGATGGGTTTCCAAGGAAACAAGCGCAGAGGTGAAGGCAGCGGTTCACTGAGGTATCTGAGGAGCCTCTGTTTGTGAGGGCAGAGAAGTGGCTAAGACACCCATGAAAGATTTCAATTTAAAATGATTAACACAAAAGAGAATGGATGTACGAAGGGCAGGGGGCTGGGTGTGGAGCTAAGCTGGTCACCTAGAAAACTTGTTTGTCTAGAGCTCCTTTCTCTAACCATGCCAGATAAAGGAGTGTATATGTGTGTGTGTGTGTGTGTACATGTGCACATGAACCCATCTTTCTGAAGTTGTGTACATACTGCACACTTATCTTTCTAAAGTAAGTGGATTAATTTCTCAATACATCTGAAGAGTAATATGGAAGCAGTGTTGAAGATAAGGAAGCCCCCCCTTTTGTCCCATCCAAAGGAGAGCCCCAGTTCTCAGTCCTGAGCTCCTTCCTATTCATTAAGGGGCTTCAGCCAGATCTGAGAGAAGGAGTTGCTCACTGAGTCATCTCGACCACTTCCGGTTCCTCCCAGTGGGTTGCAGAAGAATATATAAGAATCATTTTCCTTCTAAAAAGAGTTTGCTAGAGATTCAGTAAGGTCAGCACTAAGTCAAGAGGGGTTTGTGGTCTAGAGGTGCAAGGGACCTCAAAGATATTTAGAGCAACTTCCTAATTTTACTGAGAAGTAAACTGAGGAGCACTCAGGAGCATCTTGTACCATTTGTTTCTCTATCACTAGAATCAAATTTCTTTAAATCGAGTAAACTTGGACTTAGATTGGAGAATGCTTTTTATGAGTTCTTGGATGTCTCCAGCCTCTGTCTTTTCCCTGCTGTAGGAGACTGAGCATGAGGCACACTGGTGTCTCATACCAAGTCCCTCTCAGCAGCCATGAGGGGCAGGAAGCTTGGGTTTTATTTGTGGGGTATTGAACAAACCACATGAAGACACCAGGGCAGAACAAGAGATTGCCAGTCAGGCATTAGGGGAAGGAGCCTGGTGACTGGATGTTTACCCTGACCATAAAAGTGAAACAAAACAGGGGTGGAATCCAGAGTTTCTTCATTTCCAGGCTTTCTCTTGTCAGTGCCATCGGACTTGGTCTTGACCAACTTTCTTGCCATACAAATCTCCTAAGGAAGGCTTTCGTTAGAATCACCGATTCTCCATTTCAGCTACAGCTTCTCTGTCTGGAGACAAATTATGGCCAATAGATGAGATCTGTTATCAGACAAAGAGATGAATAAGTAAGAAATCAATTCTCCACCACTGAAAGTAGAGCCTGGGCTCTCTTGGGGAAAACGACTAAATTAAAAGAAAAATTAAGAGAATATGATTAAAAAATGATAGTTTCAGTGAGACTCTAGCTCAATTTTCTGTCCACTCCAGATAGGACACCAGAGGGTTGAGCCAACCAGTTCCACTAATGCTAATGATAAAGATCCCTAGAATTTACATAGTGCCTGCGTCATACAAATGCTATAGCGATCTATCCAAAAAGCAACCTTGGGAGGTAGATGATGTTATTTTCTGAGGCAGTTGGGGTTAAGTGACTTGTCCAGAATCACACAACTAGTAAGTGTCAAGTATCTGAGGTAACATTCGAACTCAGGTCTTTCTGAGTCCAGGGCCAGTGCTCTATCCACCATGCTTCTTTGGATAAATGCTATTATTATTTCTATTTTACAGATGGGGAAAATAAGGCAGCTAGAAGTTTAGTGACACCCTAGGTTACACAGTTAGTTGGCAGGATTTGAACTCAGATCTTCTTATTTTTGCTACTGCATCCCCTAATTATCCAACATCTTCTTCAATGTCCTAGCCTGCCTTCTGCTCAGATCACACCACACTCTGGCTTTCCAATACAGATGAGACTGCTCCAGGATCCTGGCACTCAAGTTGCTTTGATGAGCAAGGAGTAGTGGCTAATTCCATTTTTTGTGGTAAGATGAGAAACACTTGCCCTTGCTATCTGCTGGGAGACCTTAGAAATGGAATTGGTCCTTCAACCAAACTCTCCTTTATACATTGTCTCCTTCTCTTAGAACCTGGGAACAGCTAAATGCTGTGGTCATTGGGCTTGGGATCAGGACCATCCCAGTTCAAATCCAGTCTCAAACACTTTCTGATTGAGTGACACTGGGCAAGCCATTTAACACTGCCTTTCTCCATTTTTTCATCTATAAAATCGGGATAATAATAGCACCTACCTCCCAGCATTTTTTTTTTGAGGATCAATCAAGATATTTATAAAGTACTTGGTACAGAGCCTAAAACATAGTAGGTGCTATGTAAATGCTAGTTATTATTATTATAATTAAGTCCAAACAACCAACAGAACGATGAATCAAGCCCTAATTTGTAGTGTTTGTGGATTTCTGGGTCGAAAATGCTCCCGCTGACAATTTAATAATTAATTTCTGAGAGCTGACTCAGAGATTGAAGTGCATCCTTCCCCCATTGGTGTTTTAAAATCCTGAAGGAGTATACCAGCCATTCTCTAGCCATAATTGGAAAGCATAGTTATGAAATTTCAACCCCAGAGTCCTTAAACTGACCAGGAGGGAACTATCTAGATTTATCTTACATGATTTGGGCTCCAGCTCAAACATTCTATTATTTTCTGATTAGTCTATAATTAGACTTCATTCTGCCCCATTTCTACCCAGGGGATTAAAAGATTAAATAAACAGGATTATTAAAAAAGGCCTTTTATAACAGATTGTTGATTGTCTGCCTTCTCTCCTTAATCCAGAGCAAATCCAAACTGGGGGATTTCTTCTGGATGTCTTTGTTTACAGCCCTTGGGGTTATCCTCCCAGGTGAAATGCAGCCTTTGCATTGCTCTGGTTTGGTGAAAGGGCTTTAACCCTCTCTGTGCCAGGGACCCCTTTGGCAATCTGGTGAGACCTTCTTAAGAATGCTGTTTCATTGCAGTGGGAAGGTACTGGAAACTGAGTGGCTGCCCGTCAGTTGAGGAATGGCTGTACAAGCTATGGTACATGAATGAAATGGAATATTCTTGTTCTATAAGAAACGACCAGCAGGATGATTTCAGAAAGATCTGGAGAGACTTACGGGAACTGATGCTGAGTGAAATGAGCAGAACCAGGAGATCATTATACACGGCAACAACAAGGCTATACCATGATCAATTTTGATGGATGTGGCTCTTATCAACAATAAGGTGATTCAAGGCATTTCCAATAGACTTATAATGGAGAGAGCCATCTGCGCCCAGAGAGAGGACTCTGGGGATTGAATGTGAGTTACAACTTTTCACTTTATTGTTGTTTGTTTTCTTTTTTTTTCCTGTCTTGTTTTTTCCTCCTTTTGATCTGACTTTTCTTGTGCAGCATGATACATGTGGAAATATGTTTAAAAGATTTGCATATGTTTACCCTGTATTGGATTACTTGCTGTTTAAGGGGGAAAAGTGGGGAAGAGGGAGAAAAATTTGAAATATAAGATTTTGCAAGGGTGAACATTGAAAACTATCTGCATTTATTTTCAAAAATAAAAAATGCACAACTATGAGCTAATAAAAAGAATAACGCTTTGAAATAATTGAAGGAATTGATAAATTTCTATTAGAGGTTAGTAAAAAAAAAACCCAAAAAACCAAAAAACAATGTGAAGTTTTTCCTCAGTCAAGTACACAGTCCCCTAATATCTATTCACAGACCCTGGGGCCCAGGGACTCCAGATTAAGAACCTCAATATAGGGAATAGAGTTCTTGATTAAAATCTGAAGTCCCTTAACCTTCTCCAGCTTCATCTCTAAAATGGAGATACTGATTCTTTCGGGATGTTCTATACTAAAGTATGGTAGAGAGAGATTTTTATAAGGGAATCATAATTAAAATTTTTAAGCCCTCACCTTTTATTATCTAGAATTTAGGATTTTTTAGGGACAACATGAAAACTATTTAGTAGTTATAGGATTATTAATTTATGTAGCTCAACTAATGCTCAGAGGATCAGATTGAAAGGAATGATGGAAACTAAACAAACTAAAGGTCTCAGAGGTTTTACCCAGGTTACATTAATCCTAAAAATGAAAGTTCACTGGGCCTCATAAAGGGAAGCAATGGCAAATGGGTCTTATGTAGAAACAGATCCGGACTCATAATATTTTAATGGAAGAGATTTAAAGCTGGCAGGTACCATCAAGATCTTTATTTTTACAGATGGGAAAGCTGAAGCCCACAGGGGTCAAATAGCAGAGCGGGAATCGAGATCTTCTAAAAATACTTTCTATTGACAAAGCAAATGCATGTTTGTTTATTGTCTCCATTAAAATGTGAGCTCCTTGAGAGCAGGAAATGTCTTTTTCCTTTTCTTTCTATCCCTATTGCTTATCACAGTGCCTAGAAAATGGTAAGTACTAAATACTTTTCTCACTAAAAATGCCTTATTTCCTGTTGCATCCTTTCACAGATGCTAACATTTATGAATGTTTTATCGGTCAGTTGTGACCTACTCAAAGTTACTTGAGTTATTACTGAAGTAAACAGGGTTAAGTGACTTGCCAAGGTCACATAAATAGTAAATGCCTAAGATCTAGCACTCCATCTACTGCCCTACCTAAATTGCCCAAAATTAACAAAAATGGACTGGTAAACCATAAAAAGTCATATTATGGAGAATATGAGTGAACAAAAAAAAACAGTCTAATGTGATTTAGAGATTACTCAGAATCTATTTTTTGTCATTCACTAAATACTTATTAAGCACCTACATTCTTAGAGATAGGCAATGTGGGGAGCTCTAGAGTTACAAAATCTCAGAGTTCAAGGAACCCATGGTCAGATTCTAACCCTAATCTTTTAAATTATTTTCTCCATTACTAACCACTAAAAAATGAGGTTTCCTTTTCTTGAATCATTTATGATAGTGTTAACCTCATTAGAACACTGCAACAAGTGATAGTTACCACTACATCAGTCTGTGCACCTTGCAATGCAGCTGATTTCAAAATGTATATGACTTTCAAAATATCAAATCTCTACTTTTGCGCTCCAAATAAATACCAAAGTTGTCACCAAATGGTAGCCTTCAACTAATTTTCTTTTTATACTAATAGCTTTTTTATTTTTCATTTTTGTTTATTTATTTTGCTGAGGCAATTGGGGTTAAGTTATTTGCCCAGGGTCACACAGCTAGGAAGTGTTAAGTGTCTGAGATCATATTTGAACTCAGGTCCTCTTGACTTCAGGGCTGGTGCCCCTTTATTTTTTCAAAATGCATGCAAAGGCAGTTTTCAACATTCATCCTTGCAAAACCTTGTGTTCATATTTGGTTGGAAGCTGTTTCAATTATTTGCATCATTGGTTTTTAAAAAAATTCATAGTGAGTTTTGCAATATGAAAATACCAAACTTATCCCATGAAATGATGGGGTTTTTTGCTACCTTTGGGTATGTGATAAAAATATTTCTTCTAACTTTTTCTCCAAGGAGAATTTGTGAACCATTCCTCCTATCTCACCACATTTTCTTTCTATCTTCTGTTTTTATTGAGAATGTAAAAATTAAGCTATTTTAATTAATGTCTACTTGTTGATCATGAGATGAAGATTTCATTTTTAGAGCACCTAAAGATAATATGCATGATTCTTAGCACTTTTTGCCCCTTTTCCCACTATTTTGTCACTATCTCTACAGAAATAAAAGGGGACTTTAGGACTGAGGGATATTTTTATTTGTTTTAGTTCCATGGGTTTTTTATAAATGAAAAAATCATCACCAAGTGACCAGTCTACCCAAAAGGATCCTCTCCTTATGTAGACAGGCTAATGAGGTTCTCTTCAGCCTAGATTTATGAAATAACAAATGTTGTTTATTCTTCATTTCAGAGGACCAATGACATCATGGGGTGATGACTTGCCCATGAATTGGATTTAAAAAAGGCAGAATTGCTCAAAGACATTAGCCCCACTCCCTGTTCCAGAGTCAAACCAGTCTAGTGATGAAGCAAAAGGCAGGATGACTGGCAATGGCCTGAGGCACAGTGGCTAACCTTGGCGCCTTTGATATGTGACCAGGCTCTAAGTCTTCCACAGCACCTGCTTTAGCCAACTTCATAGGTTGGAACAAATTGTTCTCACCTGCCTATTGCACCAGGAGAAGTCTTCACGTTCTTGGAGTAGATATGCCCCAACTCCCCAACAGGTCTGAGGCCAGGGGTTACCCTCAATCAGGTTTAACCCATCTGCTGAAATCATTTACCAGATTGTGGCTTCTGTGCATGCTTCTTGGAGCCACAGGTGAGAGATGGATGAATCAGGTGGACCCCAAAGATGGATGAGCAAAATGAGTGGAAAAAGCAAGTGTTCACACCAGAGAGGTTGGTCTTCCTGAAGACTCCAAGAAAGCCAAGAGTAGCTAGGTGGCACTGCAGTGGATAGAGCACTGGGCCTGGTTCAGGGAGATAGGAGTCCAAATGCAGACTCAGATACTTTGACTAGCTATGGGAACCTAGGGAAGTCACTTCACCCTGTTTGCCTTGGTTTCCTCATCTATAAAATGAGCTGGAGAAGGAAATTGAAAACCACCCCAGTATTTTTGCTGAGAAAATCCAAATGGGGTCATGAAGAATTCAACAACAAAAAAAGAGTTTATTAAACACACACACACACACACACATATCAGATGATAGTGGGCACCAAAAGCTGGGCTTTCGTCACGAGAATAATTACAATGGCCATTCTCTTTGGCAAAAGTTAGATTTATTTAGGGAAAGAGGTTACAGACAAAATAAAGGGATATCATAGACACCAGGAATGGTAAATATAAATGGAGTTGAGAGAGCATAGCAAAGGATTTTAATAATTGATGATAGAAAGGACAAGTTCCCTAGAAGAACTTGGCATTTACCAAGAGAAAGGAAACATCCCATGAAGTTGGAGCATGCCTTTAGCTGGCAGACTAAATTCTAAAAGGGACTTAGCGGCCTAAAAAAGTTAGTTAGCTATAAGGAGGAGAACTGAGGTTGAGGAGCACAGGGGAGTTAGGAGAGATATTATGTGGCATGGGGGAGGGGGTAAGGAGAAAGACACCGCAGACGGACTAACCCAAAGGAAGACAGCTGCCATGGGATGGACCATAAGTAAATTTATAGGGAGAATTTAACTTCAGAGACATAACTGAGATTTCTTATTTGTAGTCCCCCCCCCGCCCCGAGGCAACTGGGTTAAGTGACTTGCCCAGGGTCACGCAGCTAGGAAATGGTAATTGTCTGAGGCTGAATTTGAACTCAGGTCCATCTTGAACTTAGTACTGGTGCTCTATCCACTGCACCATTTTATCACCCCGGATATGGCTAACAAGGCATGGCAAGGTGAGGCTGCCCAAGATACCTACAGAGGATGGACCTCAGGGATTTGACATAACTTGGATTTCTGACTGAATGACCTCCCCAGAGAGTGGGACCATGGAGCTAAACTGATCTCTATCAGTGCCTTCTCCCTGCCTGTTTCAGTAATTTTTAAAATCAATTTTTCACTTTCTCTGCTAACTGCACCCAACATTGAAGACCTCATTGTGTATGTGTGCATACAGTCACAATCTGTTTTCAGAAGTCTTTCTTGCTTGGTAGAAAATTCTTCAAGATGCTAGACTCACCTCCAGTATGAGTCATTGGAGAAAGACTTTGTAATATTCATGGAAACAAATTTGAACACAAAGTCAAGAAGGACCAAAAAAAGGATGAAGAAATAGTGGTGATGTAGTTACTACTGTGTTAAAATCAACACTCACCTCTTTTGGGCCAGAGTTAAAATGAACAAATAACAGAGGCTACAGGTACATGTAAGCTCCTTTTCAAGCTCTTGGTGTTTTTCTTTGTTTATACTTGCATCTGTGTTTTTAATTTCAGTTGCTTTTGCTCTTAGCTATTTATTTAAATATCGATATACTGCTTCTCAGTGCAAGTGAAAATAAAATTAGTCCTGGTAATAGAGAACAAACATCTTCACCTAAGATGTTTACTAGTCTCAAAGGATATTTCCTGAGCATAGTCCAAATAAAATTTTCTATTTAATGGCAGTCTCTAAATATTACTATTCTCAGGTATCATTATATGTTGACATTTCAGCAAGACTTGGAGCACTACAAAAGATCATCAGGGAAATCCAGAGACATTCAAATTCAGAGAATTCAAATGAGGTCCACATAAGTATAAAAAGCAAAGTGAATTAAAAAAAATGTATTTCCCAGTGTAATATCCTATTTTTTTAAAAAAAATATTATTGCAGTTTTATTGATGTCTTGTTACCATATTACATTTAATGATTACTCCTCCCCACTTTATGAATAATCTTTTCTAACAAAGCAAGACTAATAACAGTTATATTATCTGAAAGTGCTTGCAACATTCTTCATCTGTGGCACTTACCCTCTATTAATTTCTTAAAAAATTTCTCCCTCCTATCCCCCACCCCAATGGAAAAAAAAAGCAAATTTCTTATCACAAATTTGAATAAATTTAGCAAAAATAAATTTCTTCAGTGGCTGTATACAAAAATGTCCATGTTTCATTCCACACCCTAAATCTATCTCTTCTCTGTAATGGATGGGATGTTTCACCATTGGTCCTTTGGAATTATGAGAGTTCATTGTCATAATCAAAGATCTTATAGCTTTATAAATTGTTATGTTCTTACATTGTCATTATTTAATTTTGCCTAGATCTGTTCATTTTGTTCTTCAATTTGTAAAAGTCCCCTCCAGATTTTCATTTTCATTTTTTTATGATATTTCTGTTCTTCTCTAAATTGTTTTCTTGGTTCTGCTCCCTCCATTCTGCATTAGTTTATGGAAGCCATCTGTTTACTTATTTCTTACTTTGCGATAGTTCTCTAGCTCATTTATATACCACAACTTATTTAACCATTCCTCAACTGTGGGACATCAGAGTTTCCAGGTATTTTTGCTATCACAAAAAGTTGTTCTGAATAATTTTGTACCTAAACGACATTTCCCTTTTTCTTTGATCTCTTCTGAATATAGACATAACAATGGTATAGCTGGGTCAAAGGGCACACAATACTTAATAACTTTTGTGTATAATTCCAAGTTGCTTTCCAGAATGGTTGTAACCATCCACAGGTCCACCAAGAGTGTATTAATGTGCTTTTCCTCAACCCCCCCTCTCTTTTTTAAAAAACATTTCTCATTTTTCTTTTTTATCATCTTTGCCAATTTTAGAGGTATAAGGTTGAATCTCAGAATTACTTTAATTTGCATTTCTCCTATTAGGAGTGATGAGTAAGGCATTTTTTCTTAAATAGTCTGATATCATTAACTAATTTTAAGTATAGAGGCAATATAATAGCTCTTAAAGTGCATGAGGTTCCCTTTTCTTTAGCATTAGGAAGTTTATTTTAGTTTAAATTCAATTACAATTATTAATTCAATTACAATTTCTCTGCACCCTCTGGTAGGTAAATCCCTTACATTTTGACAGAAACTGGGCTCTGTGACTAACTTTACGTTTCACACACACACACGTGTGTATATATATATATATGTATATATTTATATATATATGTATATTGTTAATCTTTGGTTCCTCTGAAGTTGAGGCAAAAATTTAATTTAATGAAAACCACTTGAATAATTATCATATCGCATCTGTGGATACATAGGCATCAGGAAGGGAAGTTGAACAAAGAGCCACTTTTTTCATAGGGTTTCCCTAAGACTAGATCTTCTGCTCCAAGATTCCCATAGAACTGATGGTCCTGCTCATTATCTCTTTTCTCTGCCACAGTCACACTTTTGCTTTGAGGAAGTATCAATATCTATTATGAGGTTCCCTAGCTTGAGGACAGACTGTGAGCTAGACACTGAGTTCATTCAGAAGGGGAGCGTCCTAATGGCTGATAGACAACAGCTACCAAAATTTAGACTAGGACTGAGTGAATCTTTAAAAAAAGAAGAGATAACTGAGTAATGGAAGCAGACAGGTAAGGCTAGAAAGGTCAATGAGTATTCCCAACTCCTCTTACTCTAGCCATTGATTGGGGAGTATGACTGAAAATGCACTCGGTGCTGGAAAGTGTGACCAAAGAGACCGTTTCATCAGGAGGAAGTTGGATCTCCATGAGAACTAGAAGGTAAGTAGTGGCAAAAGAAAATAGAGTTAAATCGAGTTTATGACTTATAGAGTATGCATTCTGGAGAGCACAATGGAAGAAATGAAGAACTTTAGACATAGGACAGCTATGTGGTTGAAGGGGATGTGAAGAAGTGAGCAGTGAGGGATGGGGAATGGGATGTGTATGAAGACAGTTTGGGATTTGAGATCAATAGGATGGGTAGTATATGAGTGAGAGGGAGTTTATTAATACTTTGAATGAGTTCAGGAAACTTATTAGCATCTTGAGACATTTAGTCTCAAGATGATGTTCTCCAAAGTTGTGAAACAGTTCAGAGGAGGGTACCAGTGTGACAAAGGTAGGAGTTGGAATAGTGTTTCTCTCTTAATCCTACAGGGAGACCAGGAAAGGAGATGGGTGGAAGGAGTGAGAAGGAATGGCTTCTTTCTGGTCAGGAAGGGATCCCTGCAAGTAGTGAAAACGAGTCGGGGAGAGAAATCCTGTATGACAGCTGAAGTTAGGGTGGAAAAACTGTGAGCAGACATCGAAATCATTGAGAAATTATTGCAATTAACCACAATTAAGTAGGTTATTGCCACTAACATCTGGATTAGATGGTAAATCTGGATCCTGGGAACCTCAGAACCACAGAGAGGTATCACATGGGAATCATTTGAAAGGCCAGGGATCTTTAGGCTAGAAACAAGATTTAGAAGGCAGGCAATACTCCTTTTCCAGTATTTGGAGAACCTTTATAGAAGAAAGATTAGTTTGGTTCTGCTTATCCTGGGAGGCCAGGACCAGAAATAAAGAGGCTACATTGAAGAGACAAACTGAAATTTGATGCCTAGAAAAGCTTCCTAACTTACATCCCCAGCTGGGAAGGAGGAGAATGGGCAGTATCGGTGTGTTCTGGAGCTCTCTCACCAGCACACAGGTCAGTATATTGTAGGTAGGAGTATCTTTGGAAGTGAGGATCAGTTCATTTGGGGGGTTCCAGTTCAGTATCTGTCACCAAGAAGATGCTTAACCACTGCTTCAGTATTGATTGTTTGTACAGAGTTCTAGAAGGGCCATAAGGGACCAAAGGAAAAGAGCTCCATCCCAAACTTTTCTAATTAGTCTGCTTCCTTTAGACTGGTATTAGGGCTTTGGTGTCTTGGGCTCCTTTGGAGGAGCCAAACCTGACTGAAGGATTTGTTTGGGAGAGGGATGAGGTGGTGGAGGAAGCCAGTATGGAGCGCTTCTTGGAATCATGACTAAATAATTGAAGAAAATGCTAAATTTCACTTAGAGATTAGTGCAAAGAACATGATCATCTACTTTCCATCCACGTTCACCCCTAAACTCTAACAGTGGAAGAGGTCCATGAGCTCCCCAAAAAGAACCCCTGGTTTAAAAGTATGGGCAAGGGGGAGGGAAACCCTTCCCAGAGCTGAGGTCTGGGGGGCTGGCTGCGACAGCACTCTCTGACTTTCACCATAACTCACGGTGGGGATCGACGCTGGCAGGTTTCTATGGGACTGATGGCCGGCTGGTCCTATTGTTAACTGAGTATTCCGATTTCTCTGCCCCAGCCATCGGGGGTACGATAGTGCCTCTGAGTTTGGTGTTCCAGGGTGTATGTGTTGGGGGGGGGGGAGAGGGATAGGGGGGAATTAAGAGGGTCGGGTGGGGGGGAGGGAGGGGGGAGGGATGGGAGAGGAACTCTAGGGACTCGAGGTCAGTGGGGAAGAACGTAGGCTACTTACCATGTCCACTTCCCCTGAGCCCCAGGTGGTGCGGTCCCAGAGCTGGGACACTGGAGGGACCGGCTGGAAGGATGAGACCGAACACACTTTGAGGGAATCCAGCTTGTGTGCTGCAGCTGCTAGTCGTGGCTGCTGTTCCCAGCCCCACCAGCAGGTAACTGGCGCAAGAGGAACCCTGGGGAGCTCCTGCCACCAGTTCATTTAAAGGTACTAGTCGGGCCTCGGCAGTGTGGAGGGTGCTACTTTCCATTTCTTGCAGCTCTAAGTCCTAGCCCTAAGTCTGCCCAGGATCATCTCAGAAAGAAAAAAAAAATGTGGGAAGGTTCACATTCTCTTGCCATCTTAGAAAGGTCTCGTTCATTTCCTCTACATTTCTTCTCTTCCCTTTTTCCTTTTCTCTCCTCTCCTTTTCCCTCTCTCACCTAGCTCTTTGTCTTCTTCCTAAGTTCCCTTACTTTTCCCCCTCAACCTTTATTCTTCCCTCTTCCCTTTCTCTCATCTTTTCTCCACCTCTTCTTACTCCCTTCTTTCTTTCTCCTCTCTCCCTCCTTCCCCCTCCTTTTTTTTTTTGTCTTTTCCCCCTCTCCTCTTCCTCTATCCTCCTCACCTTTCTCTTATTTCTTGATCCTACCGTGGTGGGACTAGAAACTATGGGTATAGAGTGCCAGGAGGCAAATTTAGACTAGCTGTGAGGGAAATCGGAGCCATTGGAGCTGTCCAAAAATAGAATGGCTGCTTGGGAAAGATGGATAACGACCTGTCACCGGAGGTCTTTATGCAAAGGTGTGAAGGCTGCTTAAGGTGTTTTATTGGCTTGGGGATTCTACTTCCAGCTCCTGGCCTTTGAGATCCCTTAGACCTGCTTAGATTCTGCAGCGATCCCCTCCCTTTCCCCACCCTACGCTTTCAGCCTTTCAGCTCACAATGGGCCTTAGCAACGTTCTCCCTCTCCCTCTTAGCTCTTGCCCTTTTCTTTCTGCGGGACAGGAGAGACTGGGTGAGACTGGATTCAGGGGCAAAGGGGAGAGGCGCGACACCCCGGGGCCAAGTGGAAAGAGAGCTTTCTGGGGAGGGAGGGAGCGGAGGATGCCATTTCCTTGAAAGAAGAGGGAAAATGCGGGGGAGGAAGCACCCAGTACCCAGAAATCCTATTGGCTTGCAACGATCTAACTCCATTGAGATTTATTTTATTATGGACTAAAACAAAACAAGTCACCAGAGTGGAAAGAGCATTAGATTCGGAGTCACAGAACCTAAGTTCAAATCCTAGCTGCCAGCTAGGGAGAACGCAAACTGAGGCTGGAGAAAGGTAGGGGGGGGGTGGAGGGCACTTCCAGAGCGCGCTCCTGGAGGAAGAGAGGGAGGAGAAAGGATTGAAGACTAGCTTTTTCTTCCAGTTTGTCTCACATAGTGAATTTATGAAGAGAAGCAATGAACTGAGACTGTGGTAGGAGCTAGATGTCCAAATGCTTGTATTTTATGCTATTAATCAACCAATCAATAAGCATCCACCTAAGTGCTTACTACTAAATGCCAGGCTTTGCCTTGTCTAAGGATAAAAAGTGCCAAAGGGAGATGGTACCTGGGTGCTAGCAACAATGGCAAGCCACTAAGTGTGTCCACCCATGAGATGGGAAGGGACTTCTCTGAAAAGGAATCTCCTTTACACCCTTCCCACCAAGTAGTGATCTCTCAGTCTTTGCTTGAAGCCCCCTAGTGAAAAGGAACAAGCTCACTGCAAGGGGGGTGTCAAGCCACTTTGGGACACCTCTGCTTTTTAGACAATAGACAATGAACCCCTAAAAGTAAGGATCAATTTTGCTTTGCTTAGCACTCCCAACTATTATGCACAGAAACTGGGGGATATGGTGAAGGCTTGGAAAACTATTTGTTAACTTGAGGATGGAAGTTTTAGCATCTTCCTCTGCCCAAGGTCCCTGCTACTTCTCTCTTTGGCCAAATAGAAAAAGTCTAATTCCTTTTGCACATGTTAATAATAGCATGTAAGTCATATATATCTATATATATATACACACATGCATATATGTACTATACAGACACAGACATATAGTCACACACAAATACTATCTTAAATTGATCCTCACAACAATCCTGTGAGGCAAATACTATTATTTTTCCATTTTACATCTGAGGAAATTGAAGCAAACAGGAGTTAAGTGACTTGCCCAAGATCACATAGTTTCTAAGTTTCTGAGGTCAGATTGCAATTCAGGTCTTCTTGTGCTTTAAAAGAAGGGGTTGAACATGTTTTGATCCAAGATGATTAGTAGGAAGTATGATGGTAGCATTAAGTGAAAATGGGCAAATTGGGAGGACTGGAAGATTTGTGGGGAAAAGTAAATTTGGCTAGGAATGTGTTGGATTTGAAATGTTGGCAGGGCCTTTAGGTGCAGTTGGAAATGGAGTAGTCCTGGGAGCTTCAAGGCTGGAGATTTAGATTTGAGAGGAAAAAAAAATAGGGGGAAAAATTATTTATTTATTTACTTTTGACCTGAAATACTCATATAATTGAGACAAATAGAATACTCATGCTTAGGGGGAAAGGAGTAAAACAAATAGAAATTAATCCCTGCAGCCCACAAATTGATTTAGAAAATCACAAATTAGCATTATGTTTTATCATATTTTTAATGTATTTTGTTTCCCAATTACATTTTCATCTGGTTAAGGACGAACTGGGGAGATTGAATTTTCAGGTCATGAGTTAGCTACATGGTAGAGTGGATAAAGAATGGGTTTTGGAGTGAGGGAGAGAAGAGATCCAATTCTTCAGTGCCTCTCACAATGAACTGTCTTACTGAATTCTCAATGATCTGGATCAGATCAGGGCTGCTTAAACTTTTTCCATTCACAACTCTTTTCACCCAAGAAATTTTTACACAGCCTCGAGCATATAGGTTAAAAATTAAGTATATAAATTAAAAATTGATAGTAAATCATAATTTTGTGACTCCTACATTCAGTTAAGAGACTGCATTTGGGGTTGTGACCCACATTTAAAAAGCTTTGATCTAGGCATTTCTCTAAGCTGATAAGTTAAAGCATATACTAGCCTGCATTAGAAGAAGGAGTTTCCTCATTGAGCTTTCCTTTGCCAGTGAGATCAAAGGTCCAGTCCCTATTTCCTATTCTATCACATTTCACAATGATTTCCCCTTTGTAGTCTCCCAGGTTTGAAATCAACATATCATCTCTTACCTCCATGACTTTGCACAAGCTGTCCCCCATGCCTAGAATGCATTCCCTCCTCCCAGCTTCCTCTTAGAATCCTTAGTTTACCAATTGATTGGTCACTTCCACTTAAAGTTACTTTGACTATGCTTTGACCTGAAGTACTCATATAATGGAGACAAATTTTATTTTTAATCTGAATTTTGCCTCAGTTTAATTCCTTGGGGGAATGTCAAAGACCTTATCATTCTGTGTCAGTTTCTCATGCTCAGAACTCATTCTACGAATGGTGATTTCATAGAAGAATACCCATAGAAGTGGGTATTACAAAAAAAAAAACTTACACATGTTACAATATTCCAGTGAAGCCACAGAATGGGCACTGGAACACTAGCATTTGCTTTGATCATTTTGGTGTTGATTTAACTTTTACTACATCAAGGACTATAAAATTGAAGATCTGAAATTACAATTATTTAATGTCATTGGTACAGCAAAGTACCTGGATGACCGAGCTGAAATGCGAATTTTTGTGAGACAGTATAGTGCAGTGGGTAGGGACCTGACCTTGGAGTGAGAAAGATTTGAGTAAAAGTCTCACCTCTGATACATATTGTCTATATGATATTGGCTAGTCACTTGACACTTTCAGGGCTTCAGGGAACTCTTGCTATTCTTAAATTCCAGTGAAAACGTATCATATCTACCTTGGTAAAGAGAGTTTCTTCTTGGGGGAGCTCTCTTTACCCATGAAATCATTGGTTCAGACCAAAACTCATATTTAGGACAAATGATTTTCTTTGTGAACAGTTAGAGAATTCCTTTTGTGTGTGTTCTATTTCTGTTATCTTTAAGAAGTAAGGGTCAGGGGCAGCTAGGTGGCTCAGTAGATAGAGCACCAGCCCTGAAGTCAGGAGGACCTGAGTTCAAGTCTGGCCTCAGACACTTAACACTTCCTACCTGTGTAATCCTGGGTAAGTCACTTAACCCCAATTGCTTAGAAAAAAAAAGTAGTAGTAAGAGTCCCAGTGATTGAGAATACAATTCTAGTTTCCTTTGAATATATATATATATATATATATTCAAAAATGAGAAAGTTGATGGTGACTAGAATTTTTTTAGGTATTTTCAACAGCTTTAAAGACTGATGGTATTCATTTTTCATTTTATTTCACTTCATAATTTATACAGTTCCTTTTTTGACAAAGGAATATCAAAAGTTCCATAACTTAAAAAAGTCGCATAAGAATTAGAAGTGGTCGATGTGTGAGTGCAGGTCCTAAAATACTGGTCCATACTTTTGAACAGTCAACTAGACATCCTTGAAAGACAGACTCAACATTTCAGGTCAAGTGAACTCTGAGCCAAGTTAAGAGATAAAAGAACCATGACTTAAGCAGTTACAGGACAAAATCAATTACTTGTAAATAGGATAATATCCCAATTCCCGCCAATGGATCATAAGAAATAAACATGTTTCTTATTGATCACTTATCAGCAGTCTAATCCATAAAATATTTAACATAATAATTATCAATACTAGGGCACACAAATAGAAATTTTTCAGATGGAAATTTTGAACAGGTTTTAACACAGAGGTTAATACAAATTGAAAAAGAATTGTAAGACTGATGAATCATAGCAAAATCATAGTAAGAATATCTTAAACAGTACACTGAATTCAGAAGGGAGATTTACGTGTCTCCAAGATAACTGAGATAGCTCAGCCACCATAGAAGCCTGTGAAGCAGAAAGCCTAAGGAATACCATAACCATCAATATTAACTAAACTCAAGTTTCCTAGTATCCCAGGAACCTATGTCCATTTTGTCAGCATGTATCATCTCAAATCTCCAATGTCCCATGTAGTCATCAGGTCTTATAAGTCCCACAGGTTCTCAGGACATCTCTGAAGTGGTCTCCTCTTTAGTAGGTTTGCTTCTCTGGTTCCATATTTCTTGTAGATCCTGAGGTGTTCTTGCTAAAATCTTTTACAAAATAGATTTCAATGCAATTTAGTATTAAACTCTCAAACTTTACTTTTCCCATAATTGATTAAAACCATCTCAAATCTTACAGTTCGGATAACATTAAGTAAGAACCTATAGTTTATGGGAAACCTCAGAGAATTTCAGCTTTAAACACCTCTTGCTGTTTCTATCTTTATCTAAACTTAATACTTGGCATAAACAAAGCTAACAATAGGCTGAAGAAAGAATATTTTTTTAAGTCGACGAGAATCTGTTTTGTAAATGAGTCTTCCTAGTTAATAATTTAATATTCGCCAAATACACATATAAATTAGGATTGTGTGCTTGTCCAAATTCTCATTGCCTCCATTGTTATTTATTTTTTTATGATGTAAGTTAGCAAACTTTTACATTGATATATATATATAAGAAACTGAAATACAAACTGAAAAATCAAAAGTTAAAAATATTTTAAAATGCCATTAAAGGCAAAACTATCAAAATCTTCCAAATTACATATATATTCATTTAATAATTGTTTTCTCAGCATTTTATTCAATTTTTACTTTAAAATTAATTATTTAGAACTAATTTTTTTCAAAATTTTAAATAAGTTTTCATTTTCAAAATACATGCAAAGATAATTTTCAATATTCACTCTTGTGAAACCTTATGTTCCAAATTTTTTTCTCTCTCTCCCTCCCACTTCCCTCATCTAGACAACAGCAAATCCAATATAGGTTAAACATGTGCAATTCTTCTAAACATTTTCACATTTACCATGCGGCACAAGAAAAATCAGATCAAAAAGAAAATAAACGAGAGGGAGGGAAAAGCAAGCAAACAAAAAAAAGCAAAAACAACAAAAAGATGAAAATATTATGTTGTAATCCACATTCAGTTCCCATAGTCCTGCCTCTGATTCAAATGGTTCTCTCCATCACAAGTCTATTGGAATTGGCCTGAATCATCTCATTTTTTAAAAAAGTATCCATCACAATTGATCATCACATAATATTGTTGCTGAGGTGTATATTGTTCTCTTGGCCCTGTTCACTTCACTCAGCATCAGTTTGTGTAAGTCTTTTCAAGCCTTTCTGAAATCAGCCTGCTGACTGTAGAACTTCAAGTTTAAATATTATTTAATTTCAATGAATTCCAATTCAGTTTCAATTCCCCTTTAGAGAAATAGAGACTGATAAGATCTGATCTGTACAGGAAAACACAGGTAATAACAGTTTTCATAAAAAGATGACCTCTAATATACAAATGAATTTACTTATAGGTTACTAAGTTAATTTCAATTGTAACAAAAAGTCCTAGGATGGTATGTTGAATACACTAAATAATTAATTTTAAAACAGTGCATATCAAATAAATTGTCTGTAGTAAAACATTTGCACCATAGAAAATGATGTACAAAGACATGTTAATTCCAATTAAATAGTAAACCTAAATAAAATTGACTTCTCCTTTGAGATAACATGAAATATTCCATAAGTTACTATCTTCTAAGAAAACTGACTGCACTGAATTCTTTTCTTTAATACAAATCTGAAGATGTTTCTGATTTTAATGTGAACTAAGTAATAGCGTCATATTTCAATCCCATGAGCTCTTATAATATAGTCTAATTATTCTAAAAAAAACCCTAAGGATTTTTTTCCACCACAAATAGGCAGATGACTAGGTCAAATGCTCTTTTACTTAGTTGTTCCATATATGGTATTGACTATAATCTAAGAGAGTTGAGGTGCTACAGCCTCGAGATTCATCATAAAAATCACAGCTTAATTTGCCCTGGTTAGAGAGATTTGATATGAGAGGAAGTTGCAGGAACATGATTTTAACAGCATCAAGGCTGGTCCTCCAGGCCAAAGTTTAAGGGCACAGAATAACTTAGCACATGTAAGATAGGATAAAGCATCCTCAGTTTGACTGAATTTCAGTGAGAATAGTATAAGCAGCCAAGTGTATGGCAGAATACCATAGCTAGGTTCAGAGTTAACTAGGTGGAAAGATTTCTTACAAGGGAAACTGAATTAAGAGATTCTTATCTTAGCCTTCCAAAGGTCACCCTCTCAACCTTATTTCCAGGGTCAGATATCTATTGGCCATCTCAGATGTCCCTCCTCTTGAGCTGTGGACATTTCTTTTAAAGCAGTAAAACACTAGCTCAAGAGCATACCAAATCGAGGGTAGGGAATGGGGGGAAGGAAAGGAAAATTTGGAACAGAAGGCTTTACAAGGGTCAATGTTGAAAAATCACCCATGCATATGTTTTGTAAAGAAAAAGCTTTTTTTAAATTTTTATTTTATTTGCAAAACATATGTATAGGTAATTCTTCAACATTAACCCTTACAAAGCTTTCTGTTACAAATTTTTCCCCCCTACTCCCCACCCCTCCCCTAGATGGCAGAATATCCACTACATGTTAATTATGTTAGAATACTTAAGAAATCGAATATATGTATACATATTTCCAAACTTATTGTTGTGCAAGAAAAATCGTATCTACACAAAAGACATATCAGATAAAGGAAAAGCAATGTAAGGAAACATCAATCAAGAGTATGAGAATGTTATGTTGTGGTCCACATTTCACATCCCTCTCTCTGGGTGTAGATGGCTTTCTTCAGTGAACAATTGGAGGTGGTTTGAAACATTTCATTGTTGAAGAGAGCCATGTCCATCAGAATTGATCGTCATATAGTATTGTTGTTGCCGTGTATAATGATCTCCTGGTTCTGCTCATTTCACTCAGCATCAGTTCATGTAAGTCTCTCCAGGCCTCTCTGAAATCGTTCTGCTGGTCGTTTCTTACAGAACAATAATATTCCACGACATTCATAGACCATCATTTATTCAGCCACTCTCCAATTGATGGGCATCCATTAAGTTTCCAGTTTCTAGCCACTACAGAAAGGGCTGCCACAAACATTCTTGCACATGTGGGTCCCTTTCCTTCCTTTATGATTTCTTTGGGATATAAGCCCAATAGAAACACTGCTGGGTCAAAGGGTATGCAGTTTGATAACTTTTTGAGCATAGTTCCAAATTGCTCTCCAGAATGGTTGGATCCGTTCACAGCTCCACCAACAATGCATCAGTGTCCCAGCCCTCCCACATCCCCTCCAACATTCATCATTAACTTTTCCTGTCATTTTAGCCAATCTGACAGGTGTGCCTCAGGGTTGTCTTGATTTGCATTTCTCTGATCAATAGTGATTTGGAGCACCTTTTCATATGACTAGAAATAGTTTTAATTTCATCCTCTGAAAATTGTCTGTTCATATCCTTTGACCATTTATCGACTGGAGAATGGCTTGAAAGAAAAAGCTTTAATAAAAAATGTTTTTAAAATCACACTAAATCTGAAAATGAAGTTCAAAAAGAAAATTCAGATTTCAAAAGGTTTCACCTTAGACAGTGAAGTCTTGGTAATCACAGTAAGGCTGAATATAGTCATTACCCACCCTCTCAAGTTGTTTCAATAAATTAATTAGCAAGTGAAAGTTTATCAGATCTTCTAAAAAAATCACACAAAAGATTTTACTTAACATCCCCCCCTTCTAGCAGTTCTCCTTTTCAGACATAGCTTAAAACTCATCCTGAAGCAAAATATCAGTTGGTAGAATTTAATAAAGTAATCACATTTTGTAAATTTGCATAGAAAGTGAATATATGACAGTTTACTAACTCCTTTAAAGCAAAAACATTTCTAAGACCGGAGTTTATTAAGATTAAGGTGGTTAATCTTGTAACTTCAGTACAGATAATTCCAAGTGTAACATAATTATCATAACCACAAATCATTTTTATATGCTGAAAACACTTTAAAAACCCTTCCTTACCAAATATTGTTTGTAACGGGGAAGGATGATACCAATTCACATGACTGATAATAATACATCATCTTGTTGAAGCTGGCAGGTTTGCAAATAAGGTTTTCAATCAAGGTCTTGTTTCCATTCCCCTTTTCTTTTCCATAAGGTAAACAATTTTTATTCTTCTCTTTTAAAATATATTAAGTGCTTAATAGGTTTTTAACATGCCAATAGTCTCTACCAAACTAATTAATAATTCTACAGTACTTAAATTAAAAGAAGTTAAAATCTCCAATAATATGAAATTACCATTCCCTTAATGGCATTTTTATTGTAAAATGGTTTCTCAGAATCCACAATATGAGAACATTTAGAAACAAGATACACTAATTTAAAACATGAAACAAAACTCCATACTAATCAAATGATATCAATTCAGTAAAATGCATTTCCAAATTACCTTCACACAGGAAAACATTCATACTACAATGTTCTTTAAATCCACAATCCTCAAAGTCTAGAAAGCTATCAGCACAAAACACAATTCATCAAAAATCCAATTAGCAGAAAGGTAATACATTACATAAATCAAACGAAATTACATTAGACAAAAAGATTACTGGTTTAAATTCAGGGTTAGGTTACCTCAAAATATGCTAGACTAAATAGGATAAAACACTGTTGTTAAAAATATATAATTTCACAAGTTCTAGGAGTCTGCATTTCAAATCCTAAAGAAATGTCTGCTATTTAAAAATCACAGTAAAAACAGTATCATGTATTACATTTCCAGATAATTT
Organism: Myrmecobius fasciatus; assembly: GCA_023553655.1. Taxonomy (NCBI): domain Eukaryota; kingdom Metazoa; phylum Chordata; class Mammalia; order Dasyuromorphia; family Myrmecobiidae; genus Myrmecobius; species Myrmecobius fasciatus. Next base: position 151,395 of record JAJPUD010002035.1, on the reverse strand, counting down.
TTTTTTGTTTTTTATTAAAGCTTTTTATTTTCAAAACATATGCATGGATAATTCTTCAACATTAAGCCTTGCAAAACCTTGTCTTCCAATCCCCCACTTTCCCCATCCCCTCCCCAGATGGCAAGTAATTCAATATATGTTAAACATGGTAGAAATATCATATAATTTTCCCCCTGAGGCAATTGGAGTTAAGTGACTTGCCCAAGGTCACACAGGTAGGGAGTGTTAAGTGACTGAGTCCAGATTTGAACTCAGCTCCTTCTGACTTCAGAATTGGTGCTCTATCCACGGCATTACCTAGCTGCTCAGAAATTATCATATCATTTAAAAAACAATTTAATCTATAACCCCAAAGAATCCAGAGTGTACCATTTTAACAATGCCTATTAAAATAAATCATCAAATTTGCATTACTTACTTTATTCATGTTACAAAATTGGTAAACTGAGAAATTATTTGACATTGCAAATTAACAAATTTCCAGATGCATGCATTTTCTCAATTTGTCTTAATGACAAATAGAATAAATTCTGACTTATTGTATCTTATCATGAGAGACACATTTCAATTAAAAAGATACCAGAATAAATCCAATTATACCTGAATCTATTTTCCAAATGATGTTGTACAGAATCTTAATTTATAATTTCAATTGTTTAGAATTATTTTTCAAAGGGGCTATTTATTCCTAGCATTTTATATTTGGGATGTATTTCTAGCAAATTCACCAACAAAGATTTTAAAACTGGCTGTCTGATCTTAGGTTTTGCTCTACCCCAATTATCACATTTAAGATAATACTGTAAATTTGTTCAAATCTGATTCCTACAATCTCAGAAAAAAAAACATTACTTATCAATATACTTCCAAACCTCTATTTACTTTCAAATCCAGATGCAATTGTTTATTATTATGGTTCCTTATAAAGTAAACGCATAAAGTTTCACACCACCTTTCCACTTAAACAAAGCCAAAACTTCCTTCAAAACCTTTCTTTCAGAATATTGTATCCTTCTTTCCTGTGGTCTGAAAACCCACACCTTTAGTTATTACTTCCAAATGTTTCCCTTCCTCCTTATTCCAATAGTATCACTCTTTCATTAATCTTGACTTCATTGAGTTTCTCCCACAAGAGTTGAGCATACATAGCTGTTAAATAAAACTGATACCTTATTAAAGATGTTTATTTTCAAGATGCAAGCTTAAGTATTGAATTATTGACAGTTCTGTTATTCACCAATAGATGGAAGCACCAAAATGTTTTAAAGATACTTTTGCATAAAAATGTTTAACATCTCACAAAAAACTTGGCCTATTCAAGTATGGAAATATGTTTAAGGGGTTGTACATACTTAACCTATACTAGATAGTTCACTTTTTTTCCCCTGAATTCTTTTTTTTTTAAATTAAAGCTTTTTATTTGCAAAACACATGGATGGGTAATTTTTCAGCATTAACCTTTGCAAAACTTTCTGCTCCAAATTTTTCCCTCCTTCCCTCATCCCCTCCCCTAAGTAGCAGGTAGTTCAATACATGTTAACTATGTTAAAATATATGACAAATTCAATATATGTATCCATATTTATACAGCTATCTTGATGCACAAGAAAAATCAGCTCTAGAAAAAAAAACCTGAGGAGGAAAACAAAATGCAAACATCAACAGAGAGCGTGAAAATGCTATGTTATGGTCCACACTCAGATCCCACAGGCCTCTCTCTAGGGTCTATATGGCTTTCTTCATCACCAAACAACTGGAACTGGTTTGAAACATTTCATTGTTGAAGAGAGCCATGTCCATCAGAAATGATCATCATATATTATTGTTGCCATATATAATGATCTCCTGGTTCTGCTCGTTTCCCTCAGCATCAGTTCATGTAAGTCTCTCCAGGCCTCTCTGAAATCATCCTGCTGGTCATTTCTCACAGAGAAATAATATTCCATAACATTCACAGACCATAATTTATTCAGCCACTTTCCAATTGATGGGCATCCATTCAGTTTCCAGTTTCTAGACACTACAAAAAGGGCTGCCACAAACATTCTCACATGTGGGGCCCTTCTCTACTTTAAGATCTCTTTGGGATATAAGCCCAGTAGAAACACTGGTGGGTCAAAGGGTATGCACAGTTTGATAACTTTTTGAGCATTTAGTTCCAAATTGCTCTCCAGAATTGTTGGATCTGTTCACAGTTCCACCAACAATGTATCAGTGTCCCAGTTTTCCAATACCCCCTCCAACATTCGTCATTATCTTTTCCTGTCATCTTAGTCCAGATTATTCGCTGTTTTGAGGAGGGAGAAGGTAAGAAAGTGAGGGAGAGAGAAAGATTTTGGACATAAAGTCTTACAAAAATTAATTGAAAATTATCTTTGCATGTATTTGGAAAAATACTTTTTGAAGGAAGAAAAAACTTGGTCTATTAAAATAGTAAAATTCTAATATATTATTCACAAGAGATAGAGTTTATTTTATTTTATTTTTTACTTTACTGTTTTTCTTTCCCAGCTTTTCTCCAATAAAAAAAATGACCTTCCTTTCTTCACTCTAAAAATAAATCTGTCACTGGGGGAGGTTTGCTATTATTTCTCTTAAACAAATCCTAAAAGACATGAAATTCAAAACTCAGTATAATATTTCAACATTTATAAAGTTTTTTAAAAACAAATCTGGATATACACAGTATTGATCTGATATTTCAGTTATACATTTAGCTTTTAATTAGTTTAAAACATCATAAAACAAAGGCTCTCTTTTATTTAGATTTCTCTAGTCTGTCCCCCAGACTGTGGCTGAAATCTGCAGCGGGGAGAGAGAGACAGACAGATAGAGATGATGACAAAGAGACAAGACAAGGAGACATAGACATAGAGACAGAGACAATAAATATATCCATGGCTTGCATCCATTAGTCTAAAGACCCTGAGTGAGAGGACATTTTGGGGAGTACAGAACAAAGAACAGAGCAAAGTAGATGTCATCTTGGAATTAAGGGCAACATGAATGGTTGGAAGTTTAGTAATAGAAGCCAGCAGTGACCAATCCCCCCCTCCCAAACTTTTCTCTTATGAGACAAAGAAGAGTTCGATATCTGAAAACAGGTGCTCAAGATAGAGGTGCAGATTTTTGAACTTGAAGGATACTTGGTGCAATAAAAATATCAGGCCCAAACTCCATCAATTTCTCACACCTTCTCCAAGGTGAGTTAAATTCCTTGAGGTATGAGAGCTGGATTTTTAGGCTTAACCCATCAAAGGCCATTAACTAAGTTCAGAGACAAAGAACTATGATTTAAGCAATTACAGGACAAAATCAATGACTTTTAAATAGGATCAATCAGAAAATAATACAGGATCAATTTTAATCATTATAATTAAACTCTCTTAAAGGCAGAGTTATACTATTAGTGGTAGTACTTATAATTATTTATCATTTTGAGGTTTGCAAATCAGTAGTAGCCTTATTATCCCCATTTTACAACTAAGAAAACTGAGTTTCAGAGAGGTGAGTGATTTGTCCAAGATCACCCAAATAAGTGTTAGAGGAAGGATGCAAAGCCTGGTCTCTTCTGACTCCAAATCCAATACTCTTCCTAATCCATCCAAAAGGTATTTGTAAAGCAACAATTATATATCTGATCATTCATATACTATTTTCTTTTAGTACTCCCTTACCACCCCTGGAAAACACCCTTTCTAAAATCTAATTAAGGGGAAAATATATTTTGTTATGCCCCCAATTTCAATAACTTTTCCATTTCTTGGATTTTTAACTACTTTTTGGTGATCTTTTCCATTTATATGGTTATACTTGTGTACATTATTCTCTATGAGATAGCTAGATAGCCCAGTGAATCCTGTGCTGGACTTATAGTCAGGAATTCTCATTTTCCCAAGTTCAAATCTGGCCTCAGATATCACAAGTTCAATACACCATGTTTGCCTCAGTTTCCTCATTTGTTAAATGAGTTGGAGTAGGAAATGGCAAACCATTCCAGTATCTTTACCAAGAAAATCCAAATAGGTTACTAAAAGTCAGTTATGATTAAGCAATAACATTATTTTCTAATTCTGTTAACTTTTCTCAGAATCAGTACATAAAAATCTTCCTACTGTTCTCTTTCCGTCCATCATATTATTCCTTTTGGAATTGTAGGGGTGAGGATGCATCACAGCTGCAATTGTCACAGAATGCTCATATACTTTGTTAAATCAATCAAAAATAAATAAGATATAAATAAATCCTTTCCAGAAAGAATCATAGAGACTTTGAGTCTTTAGATGAATGCATCTGATACCACCCAGAAAACATCTTGTGTTTGTTTATGGAGAATCCATCATGCTTTGTGGGGCTTTGGATAAAACAGCAAGCCCCTCTGGAAGTTTAACCTCTTGAGCAAATTTACTTTGGGGAGGATGGGTTGAGTGTCTTACCTAACTACACACACACACACACACACACACACACACACACACACACACACACACACAC
>JAJPUD010002035.1:112774-146891 GCA_023553655.1 Myrmecobius fasciatus | reverse complement strand
CACACACACACACACACACACACACACACACACACACACACACACACCAGGTGATAACTTTGTGAACTTCAAAAGTTCAGAATACCTGGCCCTTATTTCCATTGGTGTTTGTTGCACCATCCATCAGAATCAGTAGCTGTGTCTGCTGAGTAAAAAAAATGGCAGATGGCAAATGGCAGAGTCTCCATTGGGAGCTGGGATAATAAACTAGACACACTGAGGAAAGACAGACTCAGGACTCTACAAAGCCTGCAGAAGGCAACACCTAAGGAGAACTTCATGAGAATTTCCCAAAGAGATGAAAGGACTGACAGTTTACTGTTTGACCACATGAAATCTCTAAATTTTAATCCATTAAGGACCTTAGGACTCTAAAGGGGAGTTTTTTTCTCTACTTTGAAGGGATTTTCCTGTAACAACTCTGCTTGTTATAACTAATTAATAAATATGCTTTCAAAATATTAATAAGGTCAGGATGATAATCAGTGGAAGCATACTAGTGGTGGAGCAGGAAAGACTACTAAAACACTAGTGACCCTCAGGGCTTTCCATAGAACCATGAGAAACCGTTGTTTTCTGAGGATTCTGTCTATTTAAGTGAAAATTAAGAAATTATTCCAAGAGAAGAGTGCTACAAAATCAAATTCCATTACATTCATATGATAGAATTTTTCAGCTATTCCACTGAACCTAATTCTCTGTATCATAGAGGTGCTAGTATGAATATTCTGGTCTGGAGGATCTAGATTAAGAGCTACAGGGAACCTTGAGAGAGAGAGAGAGAGAGAGAGAGAGAGAGAGAGAGAGAGAGAGAGAGAGAGAGAGAGAGAGAGGAGAGAGAGATGGCTAGTTGAGTACCCTAAATAAGGGTTTCTAATTTGTGTGTGTGTGTGTGTGTGTGTGTGTGTATGTATGTATGTGTGCTCGTGTGCATGTGGGAGTGTGTGCCCTGGACTCCTTGGACAATGACATCTGTGGACTCCTCAGAATGCCTTTAAATACATAAAATATAATATATTTTGTTGTTGTTCAGTTATTTTTCAGTTGTGTTAAACTCTTCTGCAATCCCATTTGGGGTTTTCTTGGCAAAGAGAGTGGAGCAGTTTGGCCATTTCCTTATCCATCTCATTTTACAGATGAGGAAACTGAGGCAAACAAGATTAAATGATTTGCCCATATTTGGGGTGTATGCAATATACATATGCATATATATGTATGCAGGTGTATACAACACAATATGTGTATATGTGCATGTATATGCATGTGCACAAATAAACATACATGTATATATATAAGATTTTTAAAAATTCTACTAAATAGTCTCAAAATCATTTTAAAAACAAATGAATGTATTTTCCGTTAAGAACCTTTATTCTAGATGGATTTTGAGGTAAACAATATATTGTTCCTCACAAGAAATTTCAAAAAATTTTATTAAAAACCTGGATTACCAAAATTGGAGTCAGGATACTGAGTTTAGATCTTATTTCAGAAATTTACTAGCTAAGTGGTCATAGGCCACATCTTTTTACTTTTCTGAATTTGTTTCCTCAAGTGTAAAATAGGGATAATAATACACACACTATCTAGCTCAGAGGGGAGTTACATTAAAATATTTTGCAAACCTTAAAGGATTATGTAACTGTACTATTGTTGCTAATATTATTTTTATTATTTTTTTTCAAAATACACATAAGAATGGGAAAGGAAATGCAGGAGTTGGATTTGTCCTAGGACTATTTATTACTTTTCTCTTTTTAAAATTACATTTCTTTTCAATAAAAAGTCTGTTTTCTCTCTCTACCACTTATAGTTTGCCCTTCCACATTAAAAAAAAAAGAACAAAAAAAATTATTGTAAGAAATATACATTAGGCAAACAAAACTTATTCCCACATTGGCCAAGTCTACAAATTATATTTCTTAGTCTGCATTTTGACTTTTATCAAATCTCTGACAAGAGATGGGCAGCATGTTTTATGGAATTCTGGTTAGCCGTTGTGGTGATCAGAATGCTTAAATCTTCCAAAGTTCTTTACCTTTATAATGTTGTAGGTAATATATAAGTTGTTCTCTTGGTTCTCCTCATTTTAATGTGAATCCATTCCCATAAATATGTTTCTCTGAAACTATTCCCTTCATAATTTATTATGGTACAATAGTATTCATAATTCTTCAACACTATCCTCTTCACAATTTCTTGTGATATGATAGTATTCTACATCCATATACCATAATTTGCTCTTCCATTTTTCAATTGATGGATGTCCCTTAGTTTCTAGTTTTTTGCCACCATAAAAAGAGATGCTATAAATATTTTAGTATCTACCTTTTCCTCTTTCTTTGGGGAAAGACTTCTTTGTAGTGTGGTCCCAGTAATGGTACTATTTAGTTAAAGAGTATGCACAGTTTAGTAACTTTAGGGGGTACAGTTCTAAATTTCTTTCCAGAAACTAGTTCATAGCTCCATGCTTTTTAAACACTTATCATTTTCATTTTCTTTTTTTGGTCAACTTTGCCAATCCAGTAGATGTGAGGTAGAACTTTAGTTTTAATTTGAATCTCTCTAATTATTAGTGATTTTGAACTTTTTTTCCCTACATAACTATTGGTAACTTGGATTTTTTCTTCTAAAAACTGCCTACTCAAATATCATTTTTGACCATTTTGATCATTCTATCAGTTAAGGAATGAATCTTATTCAGATAAATTTGAATCAGTTTCTTAAAAGAAGCTGCTAGTTTCCCCCTTCCCCATTCACCTGTTTATTTTCTAATTTTAGTTGCATTGGTTTTCTTTGTATAAAACTTTTTAATTTTATCAAATCAAGGTTATTAATTTTACCTTTTGTCATCCTCTTTCTCTTTTGTTTGGTTGTGTTCTCTTCCACAATTTGTTTATGATGTCACCCTTTATGTCTAAGTCATATATCCAATTGCAAATTATCTTGCTAAATGGGATGAAATGTATGTCTATTCTAGTTTCTGTCCAGCTGCCTTTTGTTTTCATGAAGTTTTTGTCAGTTAGTAAGTTATCTCAGTAGCTGGGATCTTTGGGTTTATCAGACAGGATGCTACCATGCTCATTTGTTTCTGTATAATTTTTACCTAATCATCCGGTCTATTTCATAACCAGTACCAAATGACTGATAATTACTGCTTTGTAAAATGGTTTGAGATCTGGGACTGCTAAATCTCCTTCCTTCCCACTTTTCCCCCATCATTTCCTTTATGACTCTTGGCCTTTTCTTCCTTCAGATAAATTTCATTATTATTTTTTTTTCTGCCTCTATAAAGTAATCTTTTGGGAGTTTGGTTATTAGAATACTAAATAAATTAATTAATTTAAGCAATATTGTCATTTAAATTATATTGGTTCATCTTCCCAAAGTAATTGACATTTTTCTAATTATTTAGGTCTGTCTTTATTTGTGTAAAGAGTATTTTATAGTTGTATTCACATACTTCCTTTATTTATGCTAGTCATATAAATTCCCTTCTGTAAAGGAATTTTAAAAATATTTAAATATTTAAATTTATTTTTAAATTTTTAAATTAGTTTTTTAAATGGGCATTCTCTTTCTATATATTCTTTTTGGATTTTGTTGATAATATGTAGAAAGGCTAATAATTTAGAAAGGTTTCTTTTCATACTGTGAGAATTAGGAAACAAATTGACTCTCTTTTATTATTGATTTCATTCTGTATCATTGCCAACATTTTTATAACACTCAGATAATATTTAATTTGTCTCAGGGTTAAGTTTGGAAATTCAGCTTTCTTGTAAATCACTTTGTCTCTGAAGTTCAGTTCTCCTATTGTCTCGTGGAAATTATTGTCCTTGAAGGATGCAGATGGATATCAAGGAGTCTGGTCTGGTACACCAATATCTAAACAGTCCTCTCAGGTGAACTCAACCAATGGATATTTCTTAGCCATAGGATAGAAAGAGGGACTGTTACTAATCCCTCATTCCCATTTTCTAGCCAATCATGTTGTTCCTCATGCTTAGTATGCTCCAAGGTTTGTAAACATTTATACTGCTTTCCCCATCTATAATGCTACCTTTTTTTCTGGATGTTCTTCCTTTTATCTATAAAGAGCTGTCCTCCAATTTCAGTTTTTCACTTTTCTGAGGGGATTGAAATTTTGTTTATTGGAAATTTACCATTTGTTCCAAAAATTTATAGTGCTCGGAACTTTATTTTGATCGTAACAGCTAGAATCTTATTACCAGCTAGAAGTTATTGTTTCAATTTATTTCTAGTTCTCCAGGATTCTCTAAGTACATCATAATAGTATCTGTAAAAGTGATAATTTTGTTTCCTCTTTTCCAATGCTTCTTATCACCTCAGTTTCTTTTGTTTCCTTTTTTCTTCTGCTTTACCTACCATTTTAGAAGTCTATCAAGTAATAGTTGTTATAATGGATCTCATTGGAAAGGCCTCTCTATTTTATCCCAGTTGCATATAATACTGGCTCTTGCTTTTAGAAAGATACTATTTATCATATTGAGAAAAATATCCATTTATTCCCATGGTATCTAGTCTTGTCTTAAAAGGAATGGATGTTGTATATCACCATGGGTCTATATAATTTAATTTGTTGCCAAAATGGAGACACGAGAAGAAAAACGTTGGAAAATTCTGATGGATGGAGAATTTAGAAAGAAAGAAAACATGTTTTCAAGGACAACAAGGAATACAATGTTGCGGAACTTCACTTGCAGCTTCCCCTGGCTTTCTCACTAGAAAGATAGATAGATTTTTGCTAGATAGATTTTGACCATTATTCAGCTGGGTGGATTGAGCTAGTGCCCCCAAAATCAGTCTAGTTTGCTTGTCCTAAATAATTTAATCCTCATATTCAATTCAACATTTATTGTCTGCCAAATGAGAACCCCTGGGCTGGGTACTGGGTACCAAGTCCCTGCTCTTCTGCCACTTGCAATTGATTGAGGAGACAGAATGTTTGCAATTATGTTAATAATAAATTATACATAAAATAATGCAACATTATTTCAAGAGGGACAGAGTATTAATAACTATGGGGATCAGGAAAGTTCTTGTGTTGAGAGTGATTCCTGAGTTATCTTAAAGGAAGTTAAAAATGTAGAGATGAGATGGGAGTGCTCTCCAAAGGCAAGAGGAAATTTGCGTGGGATGAAGGATTTATGAGATGTAATGTGATGTGTGGAGAACAGGTAAAAAAATCAGTTTAACGAGAATCAATCTCTAAAGCAAAGGCACATAGTAGGAAATTAGATTGGGAAAGCAGGGAAGGGGCAGATTAAGTATGATTTTAATTCCCTAATAAGGAATATGTATTTTATCCTTGAAATCATAGAGAGTCATCCAAGGTTTTAGAGCAGGGAGGTGACATGATGAGATTTAGTTTTAGGAATATCAATTTGCTGTAGAGAACACAGATTAAAGAGAGAATAGACTGGAAACAGGAAAAACATTTAGGAAACTATTGTAGAAATTGTAGAAAAAGAGAGATGACAGGGTCATGGAAGTAGAATCTGAGTGAGTGGGAAAAAAAGAAGAAATAAAAAATGCAATATGTGTGTATAGAAATCAAATAAATCTCTAAATTTTTAGGACAAGGCTTAAAACTCATAAGAAATAAGTCTAACTCTAAATACTTATTAAATGCCTACTATGTGCAAAGTGAAGGCACCTAGGTGATTCAGGGGCGAAAGGCCCAGACTCAGACTCAGGAAGACTCATCTTCCTGAGTTCAAATCTTCCTTAGAACTTAGAAACTGTGGGCATGTCATTTGACCTCTTTGTTTCAGTTTCTTCATGTATAAAATGAACTTGAGAAAGACATGACAAACCACTCCAGTGCCTTTGCCAAGAAAATCCCAAATGGGGGTCACAAAAAGTCACACTGAAAATGACTGAACAATAACAACAAAATACACAAATAAATTTAACAAGAATGGGGGCAATTCCTCACAACGATATCTTCCATTTTCAATAAACACTGTATTTTGAGCTTACAGAATTTGCGACAGATTATTAACTCATTTTTAAAAAGCAGAAAAATTCAGTAATGCCTTCTTTTTCTGTCTCTCCCTCCCTTTCTGTATGTCTCTGTCTGTCTTTTTGTCTCTCTCTGTCTCTGTCTCTCTCTCTGTCTCTCTGTCTCTGTTTCTGTCTGTCTCTGTCCCTCCCTCGCCCTCCCTTCTGTGTCTCCATTTTAGAAGTGAATTTTGTGTTGGTTAGGGCACCATCTCCTGGCAAATTATGATATAGCCATCCCCTTTTATTAGACATCATAAAACCCCAGTGATAAGAATTCCAAAACATGTGGGACCAGAGGAGCTTTAAAATGGGAAAGGTGAAGCAGCAGGAGTTGGCTAAAACTGAGGGCAGGAAATGATGGCAAAGAGGGAGCCCATGGATCAGATAATATGACACTAAGCATGATTATGCAAGTCTCTTATTAGGCACGTCTTTTCAATTCCTTTTATTGCAAGGACTTATCATAGACAGGTCTCCTACTGCTAGAAAAGTGGGGAGAACAGGTGGAAATTCACTTTACAATCACCTAAGTCTAAATGCTTTTTTGTGCTCTTCTAACCAAGGATTTTTTTTTCTGCTGATAGAGATCATAGTCTCTACAAACTTGCTTATTTTGCAAGACTTTTTCCTGCATTTTGCCATAAATATTCCTAAAACCTCTAAGATCTCAAAAGCTCTCCTTTTTTCTTCTATTGTGTTTTCTTTTAAAAATCTTTGCTCTCTTAGCATTCTTTTTCATTCCTTCCCTTTCTTCTTTTTTCTTTTCTTTTTCTTTCCTTTCTTGAAATTTATCTTTGACTTATTCCTTTAGAATCAGAGGAGTATTTTTGAACTCATCTACCTATTTCCAAGTTGGTCTTCCCTATTTACTATACCCTGGGACCTCTCTTTTACTATTTCAGGGATGATAGTATAATATTTAGACTGTGTCTGGTCGTTGATTCTCACTGCATTTTCAGTCCACCTGTGATGTCTCTCCCACTCAGTTGTTAGTCTTCTGGCATGTGATTCATCCCAGCCAGGTAAATGAACTCCCTGAGTGTGATGAAATGCTTTCTCACCATCTCTCCTCACCCTTGGAGTGTCAGCTTCTTGTTTACCACTTTTGTTTGGTCCTTCCTGGCTTGAAGAGAAAACAGATCTTCTCTGCCATCTCACTGTCATTCATCCTTGTCACCCCTGTGAACCTGGCCCTTTCTTGATCTTCATCTTGCCTCAAGCATAGCTGAAATTGAATTTTTGTTGGCCACAGCCTTAGCTCATTCATAATATTTGTATAGAATTCTATTACTTTTTTGTTTTTACTTTCTATTAATTTGTCCTTCCCTCCATTTTTTTTACTATTGGATTTTGTGTGTGTGTGTGTGTGTGTGTGTGTTTGATCAGAAATGCTTGAAAATTACCCATATAGCATTGGGATTTTTACACAATTCCTCCTTTGCTGAGAATTGTTTGTGCAAAATTTCATTCTTCAGAACTCGTGCCTTTTGGACCAATTTTCTCTGTAAAATTTTAAGTCACTCAGGCAGGCAATAAGCATTTATTAAGGGCTTATATGTATTAGGCACTGTGCTATAGGTTACAGATACAAAGAAAAGGCAAAAGCTAGTCCCCGCTCTCAAGGAGTTTATAGTCTAATTGGGGATACAACATGCAAACAATTAAATAATTCTTGTCAGAAGAAATTGGAAATAATCTCAAAGGGAAAGTATTGACATCAAGGGAGAGCCAAGAAAAGCTTCTTGCCAAAGGATCAGTTTTAGTTGATACTTGAGGAAGGAAACAAGATCAGCCAGTGAAAATGCATGGAGTCTAAAGATGGAGGGTCTTACAGAAGCACATCAGTATTCAAGGGTCTGCAGCTAGGAATAGGATGTAAGAAGAGCAGAAAGATGGTGGTGGAGAGGGAGAGGAGATTATAAAAGCCCTTGAATGACAAACAACATTTGGTATTTGATCCCTGAGGTAACAGGAGTCACTAGAGTTTATTGATTTATGTGATATGGTCAGATCTGGGCTTTAGGAAAACCACTTTAATGGCTGAATGGAGGATGGAGTGAGTAGGGAGAGACCGAGGCAGGTAGACCTGTCAGCAGCTATTGCAGTAGTCTAGACATGAGGTGAGGAGGGGGTCTACATTAGCGTGGGGACAATGCCAGAGGAGAGAAGGGGGCATATTTAAGAGATTTTGGCACCATATTGATAAAGAGTAGTGTATGTGTGGGAGGGTGAGAAATAATGAGGAATCCAGGATGACGCCTATCTTGTCAACCTGAGGGACTGAGAGATGGGGTTGCTCTCTGCAATAATAGGGAAATAATAGTGAAGCTATACTTTTTTTCTGAACTCTGTAATTTGCTCTCCCAACATCCATGGTGCTTATTTTTAAAAATTCCTCCCTTTCCCTTTATCAAAAACTCTTGGATTGATCATTTCCTCTCAAAGTTCCCTCATTTCTCTTTTAGCCCTTCTTTGTGGGATGGAATAATAGCAGTTTTCCTTATTTTTTCCTCTTGTTTTGGAGAAATTGTCATTAAGGCAAGCCAAAATACACTAGCTTTTATGCTTTTGACAGAAGCAGGGAGCTCTAACAAATGCCCAAATAATCAAAGTCCCCCATAACTACTATGTCATACCTGCATATGACGAGTTATGATCTGTTTCCTGAGCTACTTTTCTGTTTCTTCCTTCTGTCCAGGTGGTCTGTAGAATCTACATGCTGGAAAATATTGCTTCCACCTGATTATTTTATGCGATGTTTACTCAATTCTATTTCCTGGAGCATATCTTCACAATACTCAATGCTATTATACTCCCCACTCCCTCCTTTTATTCATATAGTACATCCTTCTTAATCTCATTCCCCCTCACAAGACCTGGCCCTACCAAGTCTCAATGACATTGAATTTTCATCCTTTCATTAAGATTTCTAATTTTGATTTTTAAAAATACCTGTACTTTATTCGTACCAGAATCCATAGGTTTTAGTGTTGGCTTTCTTCTTGAATTTTGTCTCTTATAAATTACTGAATATTTTCCCTAATACTTGTCTTCCTATGTTTGCATGCTAGTCTCTGGAATATTATGTTTTTCTTAGATATATAGGCAGTTTTCTCCTTTCTCCTCCAATTTCAGCTTAAAAGTGCTCTTGATTAGATTTTCAATGCCCTAACCATTTTAACTGGCCCTTGTTAGGTTCACATTATCCCTAGTCAAGAACTGATCATTCCTGTGTTTTTTCTCATGGTCAATAAATGAATCAAGAAACATTTATTAAACATTTACTAAATGACAAACACCATGGCAAACTTTGGGAATACAACGACAAAAAAATTACTACTTGTCCTCAAAGAAATTATATTATAATGGGTAAATACTATGTATGTGTATATATATATATGATATATATATATCTATTTAAGGTGCTGTTTCTTTATGTGAATGTAGAAAAGCAGAAAAAGAGTGTTTGCATAAAGAAAATGGTAAAAATCAATTTGGAAAGAAACACAAACTGTTAGATAAACTGTTGAGAGACAGGACTTTTCACAGGGTCTGTGAAATATGTGCCCTTCAGATGAGTATTCTGAGAGGACAGAGCAATCAGTGACTAAGAAATGATGGCTGCCTGATATTGTGATCCATATTTTATTTGTGTATAAGTACTTTTAGATATTACATATTTATTGCTAAGAAATTGAAAATTGAAAAAAATGACTGGGGAATATGGGAAGCCACAAAAAGACTATGGGGTTCATATGTGATAGAAGGGGGAATTTCTTGAATTTTACAACAAAAGATAAATATGAGTCACTGACTAAGAGAAGGTTGTGATTGGAGATATTGGAAGATAAAGCAGCAAGAAGATGATAGGAAGAGAAGGGAATAAACCATGGGGAGAGATAACCCAAATTAGAAATAGAAGACTGAATGTAGGATGAGTAGCAAAAAAACAGAGACAGAAGACATAGAAGGCTTCCAATTGGGAAACCGACTTCAGATCAATAGGCTCCCCAGCTGCTCTGCTGAGAGACTGTGGATTTGAAGAGTGATAGCTTTGCTGTTTAGCTGGAGAAAGGCTGGATCCCCCAACAGGGTTCTTTTGCTGTTGTACATATAGGGGGAGAGCTGAAAACAACAATCTGAGTTTACTCTTCTTCCAGTGCTATGAGGAATCTCTCAGGATAACTGCTTACCCTCTACTTCTCTCTGAGAGAAAATTAGATGGGAAATATAGCTTTTGCATCTGTTTTGCTGTGAGCAGCTTATGGGAGAAGAGGCTTGGATTTGTTAGAAGTTGGAGACAGCAGAACCCTGTTGAGAAAAGAGCTGGTAGGGCTTGTCTGTACAACTTGAGCAGTTTCACGGTTTCCAGGCTTAAGGGAACTGTTTGTTATCAAGCAGATGCAGTATTGTTATCTTCTGCTAAAAGACTAGAACTTTTCTTATCCTGTTAAGTGATTTTTGTTGTTGTTGTTGTTGAGGCAATTGGGGTTAAGTGACTTGCCCAAGATCACACAGCTAGGAAGTGGTAAGTGTCTGAGACCAGATTTGAACTCAGGTCTTCCTGACTTCAGGGCTGGTGCTCTATCCACTACTCCATCTAGCTGCCCCAAGTGTGGTTTTAAGGTAAAAATAATCCCTTCATCATCTTGAGTAAAAGAAGAGAGGTGCTTCATTCAATGGGAGAGTGATAAGAACCAGAAGAAGGTAGCTAGAAGAGAGGTGGGTTTATGTGGGATATATTGTTCCTGAGGGATCCAAGGATATTAGAGAATGAAAATCCAGAATGTGAGGTGCCCAACTCATGATTTACCCTGATAGGTTTCTGTGTTGTGAGCACATCCTTCCCCATGGATACTGTGTGCATTGATGGAAGGATGTGACCTAAGTTTGGGAAGGGACTGTGATGCTTTATTTATTCTTTTAATTTCTAATGAATAAATGTAATAACTATTTTTTGCTCTTTTCTTATTGTGTTTCATATTAAAAAGTCAATAGTGTTATTATGATTGATTTTGGGAAAATGGTAAGGATGGCAACGGTGGCTTAGGGATAAGAGGGCAAATAATGGGTATGTACCCATACACCCTCCACACACACACACACACACACACACACACACACATATATATATGTATATATACATATATATATATATATATATATATATATAATCAGGGTTGTTTTTAGAATCCTAAAAAAGTGTTTGAGTTAAAGCCATATGGTCATGGCCATAGCTAGCCATCAAACTGGATTAACATCTTAGATATGCAAACATCAGGCTAGGTTGGGGAGTAAATCGGTCCAGAGAGAAAGATTGTTGTTACAGGAATAACACTGAGCAGCCTAGCCATAGGCTCTATTGTCTGAGTTAATAGGTCTGCCTGTGGCCACATCTGGAGTAGAAATGCATATAAATACAAAATACATACAAAGTAAATACATGGTAATATTTGGTGGGGTGGGAGAGAGCATGAACAACTGAGTTGATGAGAAAAGGCATATACAATTTTGTCAAGAAAGGCAAATTACATGCGATCCTCTTAATCTAATTTCCAACTTTTCCTTTCTCTTCTGAAGCCCTACTCTTCTTGAAGCAGCCTTTAGAAAAATGTGAGTTCTGTCCCTTAGGACTTCAGCTTCTTTCCCATAACCTCAGAGTCCTAAGAAGTATTCTCTTAGTTCTTCATACAAACCCCCAAAATGAAAAGTGATGCTCATTTGACAGGCTTCAGGAGACTCTCCATCATATTTTGGATATAAACCCAGGCAAGATACCAGATTTCTCTATTATTCATATCATATTTGCATATGGCTTCCCCCAGATCTCTGATTCATCAGTCCCAACTCACTTCTTTTGTTCCTCTGACTTAGCTTCCTTGACTTCTCCTCTGGAGGCACATCAATCTTTGTGTTGTTGCTGTTCTGTTTTTCTAATTCACATTTTTTTTTACTTCCAAATTCCCCCTCACTCCCTACTCCCACCCTCTGAGAAGGAAAGAAAAATAAAACCCCTTATAAATATGTAGAGGCTTACAAAACAAATCCCTACATGAGTTGTTATATTTTTTTCCTCAATAGCATTTTATTTTCCCCTATATATGCAAAATAGTTTTCAATATTTATTTTTGTAAGACCTTGTGTTTCAAATTTTTCTTCCTCCCTCCCTTATCTTCCTTCTCCCCAAAACAGCAAGCAATCTAATATGATTAAATATGTGCAATTCTTTTAAACATATTTTCATATTTGTCATGTTGTGGAAGAAAAATCAGACCAAAAGGGGAAGAAACCACGGGAGAGAAAAAGCAAGCAAGCAAGCAAACAGAAAAAGTGAAAATACTGTGCTTTGATCCACATTCAGTTCCCCAGACTTCTTTATCTGGATGCAGATGGCATTTTCCATTCTGAGTCTTTTGGAATTGTCTTGAAACACGACATTATGAGAGAAAAGCCAAGTCCCACTTGATCATCACATAATCTTACTGTTACTGTGTACAGCGTTCTCATCAGTTCCACACAACTTATTTTCCAAAACAGAAAAGAAAAAAAAAATAAGAAAATATGTTTCAACATCTATTCTAAGTCCATCAATTCTCTATCTAGAGGTGGGTCACAATTTTCATCACAAATCCTTTGGAACTGTGGTGGATCATTGTGCTGATTAGCTACTAAGTCTTTACAAATGATTATCTTTTTAATATTGTCATTATTTTATAATTTCTTCTGATTTTGTTCACTTCACTTTGCAATAGTTCATACAAGTCTTCTCAGGTTTTTCTGAAACCAATTCCCTTACTCATTTCTGAGAGCAAAATAGTATTCCATCACATTTATATACTATAACCTGTTCGGCCATTTCTCGGTTAAAGTAAAATAGATTCTCCTTATTTAGATTCAATGTGTTCCTTATTTAGCTCCTTATTTAGATTCAATGTGTATATTTCTGTTTCAAGTGTGTTTCTTATAATCAACACGTTGTCGGATTCTGTTTTCTAATACATTCTGATATTTTCCTCTGTTTTATGAATTCATCACATTTCCATTCACAGTTATGATTGCTTTCTATGTATTTCCCTCCATCTTACTCTTTTATACATGTCCTTCTCTCTTTTCCCTGATGCCTCTTTAAAAGCCTTCTCTTTTATCCCTGATCCTTTTCTTCAATGAAACCTTTCTGTTAACCACTTCTATCCTATTTTTCTGTTGGGCAGGATGAAATTCTGTACTCAACTGTGTGTTTTCATAGTTTTCTTAGAGTTTGTACCCAACTTTATATGTTAATTCTTCTTTTTTCATAACTGCCTAGATAATTCTTATTTATTTTCTCATTTTTTTTCTTTTACCACATTTTTCTTGGTTTTAAAATTTAAAAACAAAACTTTGATTTTTTTTTTTTTTTTTTTTTTTAGTTTTCCCAGGAACTCTTGTTGGGCTTATGTGCAATCTGCATTTTTCTTTAAGGTTTTTCTCGGAAATGTTTTCATGCCATTGTTTTCTATGTTTGTGTCTTAAGTTTCCCTATCACTAATTTTTTATGGTCAGTTTTTTTTTAATTTTATGGTCAATTTCTTTTTTATTGTTTGCTCATTTTTCCAATCTGTTTCTTGACTCTGGACTTCATGTTAATGTTAGACTTTTCTCATTTCTGGGGGGAATGTCTGTTTTGAGCTTCTCCTTTTTTTATGTTCTGCAGTTTTCACAGACCATTCAGGGGGAGACCTATATTTTTGGTGCTACTAAAGTGTTGTGATCTGGGGAGAGTTCTATTCACTGCCCTCCTTGTCTGAGTTCAGCAAGTTCTTGATCCAGCTTTGTATCTGTTGGCTTGTGCATAGTTGAGTTATGTTAGCCTGCTGTTAGACTCAATTACTGATAACCCACTGGTTGGTTCTATTGTTCTGAAGTACTGACTCTTTGGTTTTGGTCTCCTGCCTTGTGTTTTCCACTGTAGACTTATGTGCTATGCCTAAGGTTAGAAATGAGTCTCTGCTCCATTCCTGAGCTCAGCTAAATTTCCATCATTTGTTTTGTGCTTAGCTAGAACCCTAAGTATGATAGCAGCCAACACTTTCTTTCTTGGATCTATGACTTAGAACTGAATGAGAAATGCATCTGCCAGATGGTGCCTCCTCCTGCTCCCAGTGCTAATTCAGGGGCTCCCTGGGACCTCTTCATGCCTGGTGCTCTCTTGGTTCACTTCCTCACTCTGGGTGTTAGAATGGTCACAGCCCAGTCTCAAAGCTGCTTTCATTGCTACCTTGCTATGCTAGTGGTCAGCTCCCATTCCAGTGACTTGAGACCACCTTCTGTCTTCCTAAGCTTTTCTGAGCTGGGAAAATGACTCAATATGACCTTTTTGCTAGTGTTCCTAATCAGAATTTTGTCTGGCTGTTATGGAGATGTGCTGAGGGTGGGGTTATGCAAAAATGTTTTTTTTTTTCTCTTTTCCCTATCTTTGCTTTGCTTCCACAACATTCTTTATAGCACAAGAAGCTGCTTCTATATTAGAGAATTACATAGGTTGTCATTTGGTTCTAGATGTTTCCTGGCCCTTCTTTTTCACTCTCCTTTCTGTGTCATCCTTAATCAAATGAAAAGACCCTGAAATTGTTCATGGCTTAAAACCCTTGACCTTGGAATCAAGACTTCCTGGTATTGAGTCCTGCCTCTTCCTTACTCATGACCCTTAATTAGCTGTGACTGAATGTAAGCTCATCTAAGTCTTAGTTTTTTCTTGTGTTAAATGGGGATAACGATATCTTGTGGAAGAGACAGCTGGCCTAGGAGATGTAAGGCTTAGAATCCCAATGACCTGAGTCCAAATCCCCCACACTGACTGTGGAAACTTGAACAAGTCAGCTAGGTTTGCCTGAAAATGGGGGCTAATAATAGTACCGCCCTCTAAGGGCTGCTGTGAGAATCAAAAGAGAGCAGAATGTAAATTGTTTAACAAACCTGAAATCATTGTATAAATGTTAACTATGGTTGTGAATCTCTGGTCATGTTCTTTGGCTTCAGAACAGAAATTCAATGCATGCTGTCAATGTATAGACTCAAAATAGAAATCCAAGGAGAAGAGTGGGGAAAGGAGGTGGCCAGTTAGTATCATGTGGAAGCCACAACAGATGGCCCTGTTTGGTTGAATCAATTCTGGTTGCTTTTCTAAAGTCTAAATTTGTGCCTATATTCCAGTGGAAAAAAGCTATTTTGATGGAAATAAGAAAATTACTTTGTCAGGAGATCAGACATATGGAGAGAAATGGGGTTCATAGCAGCAGCAGTAGCAGCAGATGTTTGTTAAGTACCTACTATGTGCCAGGCACTGGGGATACTCTTATTGTTCAATCATTTTTCAATTGTGTCTGACTCTTCATGACCCCACTTGGGGTTTTCTTGGCAAAGATGTTGGAGTGGTTTGCCATTTCCTTCTGCAGCTCATTTTGCAGGGTTGCAGACAAACAAGGTTGAGTGACTTGTCTAGGATCACGTAGCTAGGAAGCATTTGAACTCATAAAGATGAATCTTTCTGACTCCAGGTCTGGTGCTTTGTGCACTATGGCACCCCTAGCTGCCCGTGCTGAGGATAAAAGGAAAGGTAAAACATGGCGCCTGCTCTCAAGAAGCTCCCATTTAAATGGGGGAGGCAACATGCAGATAGAATTGGGGAAAGGAGTGAAATGGCTTCAGATAAGAGTATGGGGGAGGGCCAATAGTGTGCTTTAGGGGGAGATGGGGATCCAAAGAAGAAGAAGAAATACTCTCTGTCTTCCAGGTACCAGAGTGCACAGAGATTAGGGAATAGAAATACATAGAAGATAGTTTTAAGGGGGCAAGAGCTTTACTACCAGGATCTGGGGTTTGGAGGAAGCTGGGGAAGGGAGGACTGAGCACCTTCCATCACCTGCACCAAGGCATGTAGGAGGAAGATGGATGAGAATCCATGGGTTTGGCCAATGGGAGAGTCTGAGAAATGACCATTGAAGTAGATGGGAGGTGTCCACACTGTGGTGGGTTGGAGACTGTGGTTTTTATCTTACAGGAAAAAGAGAGTCACTGAAGATTTTTGAGTTGGGAGAGAAGGGAGCATGGCCAAACCTGTCCTTTAGAAACATACATTTTGGTGTTGCTTGAGGCTGCTAGGTATCCCATTGGATAGAAGCCTGGATCTGGAGGCAGGAAGAGCTGAGTTCAGATCTTGTTCTGGGAAAGTGACTTCTTTCTTTCAGCCTCAGTGTCCACATCTTCAAAGTAACGATCATGATAGCTTCTTTCCCTCTCAGGGTTGATGGGAGGATGAAATGAGATACTACTGTGAGACTTATTGCCAACCTTAAAGAGCTTTATAAATGACAGCTGTTATTGAATGGGAGAGAGAAGGAACCTAGAGGCCAGCTATAGAAAACGGTGAAGGTTCTGGCCAGAGATGACAAGGACCAGAACCAGGACAGAGGAAAGATGTTTAACCCTTCGAATGCTGAGCAGGTCATGATTGGTGCGATCTGGCAGTGGTTTGTTATGAAGTGGGTGAGGGAGACTGAGCAGGCCAAGAGGGACCGTGAAGTTCCAAACCTGAATAACTGGAAGGACCGTGATGCTTTTCACCAAAATCAGGAAGTCTGAAGGAGACTTGAACTTCTAGGGGGAAGGAGAAAATAGTGAGTATTGTATGGGACATGTGAGATCTGAGCCATTCAAGTCTCCTGCAGTAGCAATGATGTGGGATTCAGATTTTCAGGAGAGATTTTAGACTGATTTGTCAAGATTGCAGGTTCATCTGCATAGAAATGATAGTTGAATCCATGGGAGGCAGTGTGGTATAAAAATAATGCTAGCTAGTGTTTATATAATGTTTTATATTAGCACACTGGTAGAGTATCAGGATCCTGCCTCAAGTAATTACTAGCTGTCTAATTCTGGACAAATCAATTGAGCTTTTTGGGTCTCACTTTCCTACAAATAAAGAGAGGGGATGGATTTGATGACCTTCCAGTCCAGATTGATGATTTCCTTATTCTTCCAGCTGATGAGATCACCAAGGGAATGAGAGGGAGAGGGGTTAGAACAAAGTCTTTGCCTCCAGTTGGTGAGTGGGAGGTGGATGATAATGTCACAGAGGGGCTGAGAAGAAGCACTTAGTCACACAGGAGATAAGAATATAATGCTAATCAGCACATACATCATATGTAAGTACCATGTAAGCTTGCAGAGCCAAGTGCTATGGGAGGTCCAATGGACAAAGTCATTGCCAGACTCCTACTGGGGATTCTCATGCAGCTGCATAGAATGGAAAGGGGTGGATATAGAGTCAGACAGTGATAGGGGGAGCCATGCAGTGCCTTGCTGTACAGAATCTGGGTACGAATTTAAGCCCTACCATTTCTAGAGAGTTTTGATCCATGACTGCATGGCTTTGAACAGATACCTTCACTCCTCTGAGTGTGACTTTCCTCATCTGTAAAATGGGTAAGATGTGGCCTCTAAGCTTCCTCTAATTCTAAATCTTCTCATCCCATGATGAGGAATTGTTCTTGCCTTGAGCAAAGTGTTGGGATATAGGGAAGGGATGGGGAATGATGGGCAAAATTCACAAAGTGACAATGTTTTTGCTATTTGTTTCTGAATTTTTCTGTGTTTTTCTTTCAGTTAAGGAATTATTGAGCAAAAATGACTGAAAGAATTTTAGAGAAGTTAATAGCCTTGGATGAGTATTCGGAGAACATGATGGAAATGCGGGAACTGGTTAGTACAAGATCAAGGGTAAAATAATTGTAACATAAAGAAAAAATGAACAATGATTAGAGGAAACTTTCCTCACTTTATTTACTAATGGGGCTTTTGCATCACTGAGCCTGAAATCATTTTAATTTGTAAAAACAAATGCTTTGGGTCCTAGGTGGCCAGCCACAGATACATAATAAAAGTACTTACTTTGAAGTCAGACCTGGTTTCAAATATTGGCATTTTAATACATGTGGCTTATATTGATTTATGTTTTCTAGTAACAAGAGATGGCCTCTCTTCCAACTCCACTAAAGCCAGTTTTTGTCACCCCTTTGTCACAGAAATGTCGGATGCAAAATATCAGTGTGAAGAAGAGTCTGGCCCTTCCCCTGACCTTTGAGTTCTACACTGGTTTTGAAAAGCCCTGCCCTAAAATTATTGCTTCCAAGCTCAAAGAATCCTTTCAAAAAGAACAGTCTTTGGTAGATGGTCAAAAGAAGGGCAGCAATGTATCCAGGTAGGTGGGAATGAGATTGACCCCTGACCTGACCTGTAGCTTAGGTCTCTGACATACCCCCAGGGATTTATCAAGGGATCATTGATTTAAAGCTAGATGGGATCATATAGATCATCAAGTTTTATGGCCCCATTTTACACAGAAGAAAACTAAGTCAGAGAGAAAACAAATGGTTTGTACAAGGTCACACACACAACTAGTCACACAGAGGCAGTACATGGATCCCAGGTCTCCTTGGCTCTGAAGTAGGTACTCTGTCCACTCTGTTACCATGCCCTTCCTAACTCCATTTCACAGATGAAGAAGCTGAGATAATTGCCCAGAGACACAGTCAAGATGTATCAAATGTAGGATTTGAATCTGACTCCAAGTCCAAGCCTGTTATCCACTGACAACATTATTCTAGACATCCAAATACACGGTGATACAAGTTTGGGCATCATTAAGCAAGCATCATGTTTATAAAGTTTTATTATACTATCCAGCTTACAAAAAGGACTTTTCCCCAACCCAAAACCAATAAAGGAAAGAAGAGATCCCTTGCAGGAAAACTTGGTGACCTTGGGATCCCAGTCTACAAAGCAAAAATGAAGAACTAAATACTCTCTGCGATTTCTTCTAGCTCTAAAGTCAGGATCCTAATGACTTGTTGTTCTGCTGGGGTGGAGAGAATTTCCACAGCAGAATTTCTTTACATAGATGAACTCACAGATCCAGACCAAAGTAAAAGATTTGTGGAAATAAGAGTATTAATTAAAATCAATTTTATAAAATAGAGAAGAAAGTTCATATAAAATTGTGTTTTAAAATAACTAGAAAATAGGTGGTTTACACTTAGAAAATAAGGTTTACACAAAAAGCTAGATGGTACCTTAGTGCAGAGTGCTGATCTCCAGAATCAGGAAGATTCCTCTTTCTGGGTTCAGATGTGACTCTGTATGACCCAAAACAAGTCTTTTAAACTTATTTGCCTCAGTTTCCTAATTGGTAAAATGAGCTGGAGCAAGAAGTGGCAAAACCACTCCAGTATCTTTGCCCCAAAAAACCCAAATGGCATACAAAGAATTGAACGTGATTGAACAACAACAAAAAGAGTTACAAAGTGCTTTACACATGTTGTCTCATTCAATTATCTCCATTTTACAGAATGAGAAAACTAAGGCTTGCCCTTAAACAAATTACTTGCCCAAAGTCACACAGCTAGTAAATATTTGAGGCAGAATTCAAATTCAAGTTTTCTTGACTTCAAGCCCAGCACTCTTTTTAAAAAAGCTTCTGCTTTGAAGAAAAAAAAGACAGAAAGTTGTGGAAAAGGGGTTCTACTCCTCTCTGGTTGATTGTGGTCTCTTAGATCAGATACCAATAAATAGTATAAAAATGAAAGTGCAGATTCCCCATTGCAATATTTAAGATTGGAAGAAGAGAGTTTTATCTCTACCATCACCATCCTCCTCCTCATCATCATATATCACCATCACCACCACACCATCATCACCACCATTATCATCATCATCATCACTATCATCATAATCATCACACCATCACCAACATTGCCATCATCATCATCATCACCATCATCACTATCACCTTCATCACTATCACCATCACCACCATTATCACCATCATCATCGTCATCACCATCACCTTCATCATCACCATCACCATCACTGCCATCATCATCCATTATCATCATCACCATCATTATTATCATCATCTCAGAGAAATGCAAATTAAGACAACTCTGAGGTACCACTATACATCTCTCAGATTGGCTAAAATGACAGGAAAAGATAACGATGAATGTTGGAGGGGATGTGGGAAAACTGGGACACTGATGCATTGTTGGTGGAACTGTGAACAGATCCAACCATTCTGGAGAGCAATTTGGAGCTATGCTCAAAAGGTTATCAAACTGTGCATACCCTTTGACCCAGCAGTGTTTCTACTGGGCCTATATCCCAAAGAGATCTTAGAGGAGGGAAAGGGACCCACCTGTGCAAGAATGTTTGTGGCAGTCCTTTTTGTAGTGTCTAGAAACTGGAAACTGAAGGGATGCCCATCAATTGGAGAATGGCTGAATAAATTATGGGATATGAATGTTATGGAATATTATTGCTCTGTAAGGTATGACCAGCAGGACTATTTCAGAGAGGCCTGGAGAGACTTGCATGAACTGATGCTGAGTGAAATCAGCAGAACCAGGAGAACATTATACACA
Source organism: Myrmecobius fasciatus (assembly GCA_023553655.1). Taxonomy (NCBI): domain Eukaryota; kingdom Metazoa; phylum Chordata; class Mammalia; order Dasyuromorphia; family Myrmecobiidae; genus Myrmecobius; species Myrmecobius fasciatus. The sequence goes on along the minus strand of JAJPUD010002035.1, from coordinate 126,405 downwards.
GCAACAAGACTATACGATGATCAATTCTGATGGACATGGTTCTCTTCAACAATGATGTGATTCAAACCAGTTCCTATTGTTGAGGGATGAGGATAGTCATATACATCCAGAGAGAGGCCTGAGGGAACTGAGTATGGACCACAACACAGCATTGTAATGCTTTCTGTGAATATTTCCATGCATTTTGTTTTCCTTCTTAGGTTGTTTTTTTTTTTTCTTCTTCTCGTTCTAGATCTGATGTTTCTTGTGCAGTAAGATAACTGTATAGATATGTATACATATATTGAATTTGTCATATAATTTATCCTATTTAGCATGTATTAGATTACCTGTCATCTAGGGGTGGGGGTGAGGGGAAGGAGGGGAAAAGCTTGGGAAAAAAAGTTTTTGCAAAGGTCAATGTAGAAAAATCACTCATATATTTTGTAAATAAAAAGCTTTATTAAAAAAATTATTATCATCATTCATTATCATCATCATCATCATCATCATCATCTTCCTCATTTGGTTTTTACAAAGGGTTATTTACTTTGAAGATATACCATAGGAAAAGTACAAAGACTTCCCCCCCACACACACACCTTGGAGCACAACTTTCCCTTTCCACCTTTTTTTGTCTCTAGGGAGAATGGGCTCACTGTTAGCTTTATTCCTACAAGTGCAGATGGGACATGACTGCTGGAGGAGTTCTCATCTTAGGGGCCACTGGGTCGGACCCTAAAAGTCACTCTAAAAGGTCACTCCTTACTCTTTATGAGCTCCTTGTAAATCCTGGACTCCGTGATGCTGGAGTGTTGGGACACAGCCTGACCCCCAAGTGAAAGTTCCTTTCACTCAACTTGGAAAAAAATGAAGGGGAGGCAGAGAACACAGTCGATTTTCCAGAGGGAAATTCCCAGAGGCCTCAGAGGGGAGACAGCCCTGTCCTTTCCATCCCTCCGTCATTGACTCTCCCTGGGCACCATCAGGGAAGGGGACAAACCGTGAGAGAGCAGCTGCGAGATGCTGCCTTTATCTTCCTAACTCTCCTCTGGGGACTTTGCAGAATTCTAATAACACTTTGGGGAAGGGAGTTATTTTCCATTTGACAGAACTCTGCTCGTTTCCACATGACCTTGGGGGGGGGGACAGAGCAGAGGTCAGGGGCCAGAGGGCCCAGCTACACCAGAGGTGGGGTACAAAGGCCCAGGTACTGATCAGAGGCTGAAGCTGAGTCAGACAAAGAGGAGCAGAGTTCAGATGTACGGATGGAGATCAGGGATCAAGCTAAACACAAGGAATTAAGGAGGGATCAGTTTGTGCCAAAAATGGCTGTGCATGGATCTAGCCACTTGCCACCTGCCCTGATGGCCCCTGGTCCCCTTCCTGCCTTGGCCTGTGGACCAATGTGCCCATTCTATGGATGAGCCTCATATGTTCTGGCCGAGGCCCCCATCTTCCCATGCTAGCCGTGCTTCCAGCCAGAGCCTGACCCAAGTCTAGAGGGTCTTGAAAAGAATTGTTTTCATGCCAACTACCTTCCAGATCTCCTCCAGAGCTTGCCAGCCCGGCCCAGCCTGGCCCAGCACGTCATCCAGGGCCTAGGCTTCTGCAGCTCTTGCCCACCCTTCCTCCCGCTAGATATCAACGAGAACAATCACTGGATTCTAGCCCAGGAGCCCCAAAGGGGTTTGTCATTTGGCAAATATCAAATGACAAACTCCTTCCACCTCAGAAGATGAACGTCTCACTCAAGCAGCTGAAATGATAGTCCCAGACCCTCGTATCAAGCCATCTGGGACTGAGGGGGCTTACTGGATATCAGGGTCACGCCATCACGGCTCAGTTAAATCAATTCACAGGCTCAGCTGAAAAGGGAATTGGAGATTGTCTAGTTCACCTTGTACCTCTGGGAATCCCCCCCAAACAAGGCACAATAACGGGTGGCCATCCAATCTGACTGGATGTCTACAGCTAGAGCCACATTGCCTGTACCTGCCTCCGGACATCATCTGCTCTCTACTACACCTGAGAATGGACCAGTGCCTGGAGCCATGGCCCTGAGTTCTGAGAGACTGCCTAGCTGTGTGTGACCCTGGTCCAGCCACTTCCCTTCTGTCTGCCTCAGTTTCCTCAGCTGTAAAATAGGAGTCATAATAGCACCGACCTCACAGAGTTGTTGTGGATCAGCTCTTAGCATAGTGCCTTACCTTTAGTTGATTGATTATTGAAATTATTGATTATTGATATGATTATTGTGTTCAAAGAGGCCCAAGATGACATTGTGTTAGGGACTGCTAGTATTGGGGCCCAGTGTGGAAGGGCCCAGTCACTGCCTGGTCAGACTAGAGCAGGATTATTGTTATCTCCTCTTGGAAGTATCAGGAGATTCCCTTCAGGTTCAGGGAGAAAAACTGGAGACATCGTAGGAGGGGGTCAGAAAATGAAAGTCTGGGAGAGCAAGGGGGGTGTAGCCTGCAGAACCAAAGACAGTGGGAAGCTGCTGGGGACATCCTCTGCAGAAGGGCTGAGGGGCATTCTACTCAGGCCTAAAGCTTCAGTCCTTCTGACCCCGGGCTCCCTTGGGCAGTGCCTAGTGAAGCCTGTGAACCCTTCCTCAGAATCACGCTCTTAAAAGCATAAATAAAATCTGTAAGATTGCACAAGGAATCGATTCTATCAATTCAGTGCAGTGACCAGTATTTTAAGCTGCAGATTTCCAGGCGAAGCACTGTGACCCAGGAGAGTAAAATGAGAAGCAATGGATAGAATGGAGAAGAGTATTTGCAAGTAGAATGGAAGCAAAGGAAAAAGCCAGGAAGATTAGGAGATCTGTGGGAGTGGATGGAACAGTGGCAACTCACATTAGAGTGAAGAGAGGGTTACTCGAGTCTTATTTCATGGTTCTCTGAGCAAGGAGAGAAACATCAGGGCTGGAGAGACATCACTAGTAAGATGTCAACACTCAAAGTCAAGGAGGAGAGCAAGAGATCACCAGCCATCTTGGATGAATCCAAGTCAACATCTAATGGCTGAGCCCAGTGTTGGTGACTGTCCCAGAGATCAGGAAAGACAGAATTACCAAGACTGCAAAGGGCAAATATTTCCTCTCTTTGCAAAAAAGGGAAAAGAACAGGGAAGAAAAACTAAAAGCCAGGGAGTTGGACCCTGATTTCAGGGAAATTCTAGGATATAGCCTTAAGGAGATGGCCAATGAATGTCTAGAAAGGAGAAGTAGTGAATGTCTAGAGCCCCCTTCATCCAGAGCAGGAAGACCCTGGTGCCCTTTTTGGATGGGAATACTAAGTGAGGTGATCTGGAAAATGTAGCTATCAGTTTCCTGGGTTTTTAGCAAGCTAGAACAGCTGAGTGATCCAACAAATTAAGTGCTAGACTTGGGAACAAGAATTTACATTCTGCCTCAGGCAAGTTATTTAGCCTTTCTGAGCCTTTCTTCAGTTTCCCCATATGTAAAAGGGATGATAGCACCTATCTCATAAGATTATTGTATTTAATAAGATAATATATATACAAATATGCCCCCAAATACACAAAATATTCTTTGTGAACCTTAAAACACTATATGAATGTTAGTGATTATTATGAAAGTATCATATACTATTCTTGTGAAGAAGATAGATGTCGACTAGGCAATAATAGAATTAGATGGATTTAATCCAAATGGTAGAACTCAACGATTAGTCAATAATAATTCAGTGTTAGTGTGCTTGATTCTGTGCTAATAAACACTTTTATCAATGATTTAGATAAAGAAGGCATGCCCGTAAGATTTGCTATTGACACAGATCTGCAAGGGGTAACTTTGTATGCTGCTTCATAGTCAGGATCCAAAAAGAGGGCTTAGCTTTTTTCTGCTTGGCCCCAGAGGGCAGAAGAAGGACCAGTGGGTGAATTTATGATGCAGATTTAGCCTTGAAAGCTTCACACACTGGAAGACACTAAAAGCTTCTTAAAAGAGCTGTTCAAAAAAAATTGGCTGCCTCAGGAGATTGTGAGCTTCCTTCATGGGAGACCTTTATTGGAAACTGGATTCAGGATCAAGTAAGGGATGTATAAGACAGATTCTGGGATCCACCCCAACTTTGAGTTTCTGGGAGTCTAGTGACTCCCAGAGTATATGTTATTTCTTCCTTAAGATTCCCATGAATCTGCTTAAGAAACTTATTATTAATAAATGCAATTTTAATAAATTATCTCTAATTTATTATTTTTCTTAATTTACAGTGGTCTGAATGTATGGAAGCCCAAAGTCCTAACTTCTGGACTTTTGCCCAGAAAGTGTCTCTTTGGAAAGGCAAATATAAGACCCTATTCTGTTCCAGGCAACCTGAAATATCATCCTCTAGGTAATTCCTTATGAAATCTATTTTACTTGGGTTCTGGAGGTCATATAGTACTTAGTATCATATATCTCTGAAAAGATCTTGAGAGGTTTGGGGGGCTCTCACCATTCAAGGACAATCAGAAATAGGCTAACAATACACTGAAATGGGATATCCTCTAACATGGTTAATGTTTTTATCAAGGATATAGATTATTATTAATAACAACAATATTGGTTGACATTTAGGCTATTCAGATTTCTACTATTTCTCTCTTGCTCTAGAACTTCAGGACAATTCTCCTTGATAACTTCTTGTAATATTTGTGCCAATATTCTTTTTTAATAGTAATTTTAAGTGGTATGATTATTATTACATTATTCTCTTTGATCTCTTCTCTAGATCAGTTGTTTTTCTGATAAGATTTATTATTTTCTCTCCTATTTTTTCATCCTTTTGATTTTGTTTTATAATTTCTTGATATCTCAGAATATCATTGCCTTTCCCTTGCTCAATTCTAGTTTTCAAGGAATTATTTTCTTGGTTTTTTTTAAATTTTGTCTCCAGATGACTGACTTTCTTTTCATAATTTTTTGGGTTTTTTATTGCTTTTTAATGAAATGAATGGCATTTTTCAGCATGAGTCCTTTGATATTTCCTTGTTGATCAGAGTAGCTAAGTTTTCATAGCTTATTATCCTTTAAATATTGTTGTTACATGCAAAATGATCTCCTGGTTCTGCTTGCTTCAGTTTGCATCAGTTTATGTAAGTCTTCCAAGGTTTTTTCTAAAATTGTCATCCTCATCATTTCTTATAGGACAAAAGTATTCCATCACAATCATATACTACAATTCATTAATTCCTCAATTGATGGCACTTCCTGAATTTCCAATCTTTCGCCACTATACAAGGAGTTATCATAAATCTTTTTATACATATAGGTTTCCTCCCCTTTTTCTTTGATCTCTTTGGGATAGAGATCTAGCAGTGGTATTGCTAGATCAAAGAATATGCCCAATTTTATAGTTCTTTAGAAATAGCTCCAAATTGTTCTCCAGAATGCTTAGAACAATTCACAACTCAGGTAGAATATTTTGGAAGATCTAGCTCAATTGGCTTGAGCCTCAAGTATGGATCATCTGAAAAGCTAAAAAGAAAAAACCCAACTCCAACTCAGTTTGCTTCTTGCAAACAAGCCAAGAACATATGCATTTTAAAAATAGAATAGCCAAAAAATAAGGAAACCATGCAACAAAATTCCTGAAGGATTAAATTCTAATCCCCTTTTATCCCCATTATGTGTATGTAGGTGTGTAGAAATAGTGAATTGGAGGGAATTGATAAATATCATTACTGGGATTCATGTTGAGTTGGAGTGAAGTCCATACACAATGCTTTCCCATCAAAAATCACTTGGGACAGGGACAGCTAGATGGTGCAGTGGATAGAGCATCAGCCCCAAAGTCAGGAGGACCTCAGTTCAAATTTGGCCTCAGACACTTGATATTTCCTGGCTGGGTGACCCTTGACAAGTCAACCCCAATTGCCGCAGCAAAGAAGAAAAAAAGAAATTTCAAAAGAAAATCACTTGGGACAGGACTGAGATTGATGAAATGTGAATTGCCCAATATAGGAAGGGGCTGGGGCAATTTTGAAATTTATCTCTCAGGAAAACTAAAATGAGAGGAAAAGGAGTCAGAAAATAAGCTATAGGAGTCTATAAAAAAGAAAAAGACTGGAATCACTAAAGATATGAGATGAAAGAAAATTTAAAACTTTGAGAATAAGTAAATAAATCAACAGAAAAGAATTAATAACAGAAAGGAATATGTCCTCCAAATCAAATAAAAGAACCCAAACATTTATGAATAAAGCCATAGCAGAATATTACTGAATGGTTTAAAAGAGAAAAAAATTTGAAATTAAAACTTAAGATCTTCATAGTAGGAATTATTGGTAGATTACAAAAATTTGAATCCACAGGAGCAAAGTTGTAACCAAAGAAAGAAAAGTGAGAACAAATAAAGGGAAGTGAAGGAGAAACTGAATAAAAAGAAGCAAAAAGCAGTGATGTTAAAACAAAACTCCAAACATTGACTTCAAAGACAGGACATATAGAGTTAATTTGAGGATTATGAATTTCCCCCAGAAGAATATGACAAGAAAATACATGGAGTCAGGAGATGGACTTTAGTGTGCAAGGAATAGCTGCCATTCCTATTCTTCTCTAGGTTCCAGTTCTTCTTTTTTCCATGTAAATATACCCATTTCTTTCACTGGAACCTCATGATCATGAACTCAAGCCCTTCCTTATTCTGTTTGCCCTCCTGTGGATGGTCTCAATCTTATCAATGTTTTTTTTTTTTCAACTGTGGTCTCTAGATTTGAGCCCAATACTTCAGTGGAGCATTGGTAAAGGAAGAGGAAAGTAGGATTATCACTTTCTTATTCCTGTAAGGTGAACCCCCTCAATGCAGCTTAAGGTTTGTCTGTTCATATATCACAAGGCTGACTTATATTGAACCTGAAATCCTCCAGGTCTTTTTAGATAGACAACCATATATGACTCTTTCATCTTGTACTTGGGATATCAATTTTTTTGATCCAAGTATGAAACTTTATATTTATTTCTACTGGATTTCATCCTATTAAATTCAGTCTGATTCAGGTTTGACATTCTCTTTTTTTAATCCTATCTCTACCATCCCTATGATCCCTACTAACTTTGAATTATGGGCCACTTTGATAATTATGCCATCTGTGCCTTTATCCAAGTCATTAATAAAAATGTTTAAAAGCTCAGGGCTGAGCACAGATCCCAAGGGCACTCCAATGGAGAGTGCCTGCCAAAAGGACCATTAATGACTACTCTTGAATATAGTCATTGAACAAGTTCCAAATCTAATTATATTATCGGTTAATTAACATCACAGGGCCAAGCAGGGTGTAGGGTGTGTTCAGGGAAGTCTAGTTCCTCTTGAGGTGAGGGCTGCCAAACCCTTTTCAGGGCTGCTTTGCACCTTTGATGTCCATCTGATCCACCTAACTCTCACCTGTGGCTCCAAGAAGCACGGCATGCACACCCCAGTAAGTCATTTAAGCAGATGGCCTAAACCAAGTTGAGGGTAACCTAGAGGTCTCAGACCCTATGTGAGTTAGTGGGGTGTCTATGCTGAGCATGTAAAGACTTCCCCGGTGGAATGGGAGAATGAGAACAATTTTTTTCAGCATCCATGAAGGCAGGTGAAGCTGATGGTGTGGAGCACACTTAGAGCTTGAGTAGACATTAAAGTCACCAGGTCATCCACTGCATCTCAAGTCACCACCAGCCATCTTTGTTCTGTCCTGCCACTGGACAGTATGACTCTGGAAAAGAAAGTGAGGTCTTTGGCTTTGTGCAACTCTGCTTCACTTAAATTCATTTTATGCATGAATTAAAAGACATCCCAACATTTATCATACTTACCTATCTCAAAATCCTGTGTCAATGTGCAAATGAGAAAGCAGCAGATATAGATACACTGGAATCCATGACACCATCCATCAGTACCTATATCCCACCATGACAAATCCTCATGAGGTCAGAATTTTTTTTTTACAAAGACCTGGAGACCTTTGTCATCAATGGGCCAAAATAAGACAAGTTTATAATTCTGGGTGACTTTAATGCTAGAGTAGGATTAGACTCCCAGACATGGCAGGGAGTCCTTGGGATGAATGGAGTTGGGAACAGCAACAACAGTGGTCATTTACTACTGAAAACTTGTGTATTCCATTTACCTAAACACAATAGAATGTCATGATGTACCCTTACAGCAAACAGTGGCATTTAATAGACTGATTGTAAGACAGAAAGGATGTGAGAGTGACTAAGGCAATGTGTAGTATGGAACTTATCCTTTCCAAGTCAAATATTTACATTCAGCAAAAGCAGTGGCCCCAAGACAAAAATAAACCACCAGAGAATTAATGTCAACAAATTAGAATGCTTCTAACTTGGAGGGTAAGTTGAGCCAATACACAATTGGCAACAGTGAAGCAGAAAAAAGCGGGCAGCTTTGAGATTTGGTGTACTGCATTTCTTCATCTGGGTCAGAACACTCACAAACACCAAAACTGATTTGATGAAAATGATTGGGAAATTCAGAAGCTACTAAATGAAAAAAGAGAACTCCACAGGATGTGCCAGAAGGATAGTTCACCCATGTCTAAGAAGGTAGCATTCAATTCTATCAAAAGGAAAAGTGTAATCAAAACTTGAGAGAGACAAGATTTTCAGTAGGAAGGCAGATGAAATTCAGATTTATGCTGATAGTAATAATTCAAAACACTTTTATGATTCCCTGAAGATTATTTATGGGCTAAATACCTATAGTGCTTCTCAACTACTCAGTGCTGATGGAGCCACATTGATTAGTGATAAGGACCTTACACTAGAGAGATGGCTTCAACACTTTCATAATGTTCTCACCAGACCATAATTAATTAATGCTGAAGACACTGACTGTTTACCTCAGGTTGAAATGAAGCCCGTTCTAGCTGAAATTCCAATTGAGGAAGAGGGTTTGAATGCCATTAGGCTACTTTTGTGTGGCAAACTACCTGGTGCTGATTCTATTCCAGCTGGGATTTACAGGGTAGGAGATGCATTACTCATACAAAAGCTGATTAAAATTTTCCTGGTTATATGGCAAGAGGAGGTTATACCCCAGGAGTTCAAGGTTGCCTCCATCAAGGTAAAGGGAACAGATTACCATACAATAAATACAGGAGAATCTCTCTTTCTCTGTGTCTCTGTCTCTGTCTCTGTCTCTGTCTCTGTCTCTGTCTCTGTCTCTGTCTCTCTCTCTCTCTCTCTCTCTCTCTCTCTCATCATTTCTGGCAAGATTCTTGCCAGAGTGGTCCTTAGTAGGCTGATCCTTCACCTGGAAGAAGTTGAACACACTGCAACTTGACTTTAAAATAGTGATGTCATTTTAGTCCTCTGAGAATGAAGGGCAACTGAAGAGGGCCAAGCACAGGTCCCTGAAATGCTTCCCTGGGAGGCACTGAAGTGTTCATCTGTTCAATGTTGCAAGACTCTTTTTTCTCCTTGCACCAGACAGGTTTCATGGCTCTTACAGCAATCACCCTGCCTTACAGGAACTCACTGTTATAAGAAATGGGGATAATCTGTCAATGAACAATTGCTGTCTAGACCCAAGCATCATGGGAAATATCATCCCTTCACCACCTTAGCCATGCCATCCACAGACATCATGAATATTAGATATTTTGAATTCTTTAAAGTAGCACATACATATCAGCTACTGTTTTGCTATTATCATTATTATTAGAGATCACTTCTGAAAGGCATACAAGCAACACAAATTTGAGAAAACTCTGGTTACAACTGGAAAGTTTAACTTGGTGCCAGTAGCTTTAAAAAATTACAACAGCAGCTAAGGTTAATATAATGTTTTAAGGTCTCTGAAGCTCTGCAAATAAGTAAATAACATTTAGTCCTAACTCTTTTTTTCTCCTTTAGTAGAGAAACTACAACCTTCAGAAATACCTGAAAAATGGAAGATGGTAAAGCCTTTTTTTAATCCAAAATACAAGGATAAAGCTGAGGTAGGTTTCATTCCTAGACATAGGATTTGACCCAATCAAGAAAATTCCATATGACAACACAAAATTTAAAGAGGTATCATGGTGGAGAGGAGGGGGAAAGGAAGAACTTAATTTTTCAGATTTTTCAAAATTTCGAAATTTTATTTTTTTGAATTACATGTAATTTTAACATTTAAAAAATTTTTGAGTTCCAAATTCCCTCCTTCCCTTCTTTCCATCTCTTATCCTTGAGAAGGTAAGATATTTAAAGTAGATTATATATGTACAATCACACAAACATAATTCTATATTAGCCATGAGAAAAAGAGAACTACAGACCAAAAAAAAAACCCTAAACAAAAATGAAAAATAAAGAAAAAATAAAAAAAAATAGTTTATTTCAATTTGCATTCAGACTTTCATCAGTTCTTTCTCTGGAGATAGATAGAATTTTTCAAGATAGCTCCTTTGTAATTACTTTAGATCATTGTATTGCTGAAAGTAGTTGTCATTCAGTTGATCATCATATGATAATGCTGTTACTGTTGTGTACAGTGTTTCCCTAGTGCTGCTCACTTCATTTTGCATCAGTTCACATATGTTTTCCCAGATTTTTCTGAAAGCATCCTCCTCATCATTTCTTATAGCATAATAATAATCTGTTCCAATCATATACAACATTCAATCATTCTCCCAATGATGGGAATTCCCTCCATGTCCATTTCCTTGCCACTCCCCAAAAGAACTGCTATAATATTTTTTGCATCTAGAGGTCCAGAAAAAGGGAGAACTTAAAAACTCACATGATCTTTTTTTTGTTTAGACAGGGCACATGGTGTCATGGGTAGGAATATCTGACCCAGCTACGTTATCATTGAAAGAACCTGACTTGGGCACTACAGAATTTTCAGCTCCATATTATCAATCCAGTTATAGAGAAAATGAAAGAAAATGTCAAGATTTCCCAGGTACATAATATATCATCATTGGTCTGGAATAATGACAACTTTCTGAATCTAGATATTAGGGGAAAAAAGGATTGAGGGAAACTGTCACAAGGAGAGTTACTGATACGAGTGTATATGGGTGGTCTAGTTTAATGGAATCTATGATAAATAAATTTTGACTTAAGTATAATGTTAATATCTAGCATTTATGTAGTACTTTAAAGATTTCAAAGCACTTTACATATACTATCTCATGAGATTCTCATAGCAACCCCACGTGATAGATTCTGGTCTAGTTTTATAAATGAGAAAAGGCTTAGAGGTTAAAACAATCAATAAATATTTTTGTTATTTTTAAAAGATGTATATTCTCTCTCTCCAACTCTTCCCTACTTATTAGGAATCAATACAACACCCATTATAGAAGTCTTGCAAAACATTTTCATAATAGCCATGTGGCAAAAAATAAAAATTAATCAAGAAAAATAAAATTTTTAAAAATGTTTCAATTTGAACTTTAATCAGTTCTCTCTCTGGAGCATAACACTTTTACATCACAAGTCCTTTGAAATTGTCTTGCATCATTGCATTGATCACAGTAGCTAAGTTTTCCACAGCTTATCATTCTTACAATATTGCTTTTATGGTGTACAATGTTCTCATTTTGCTCATGTTACTTTATATCAGTTCATATAAATCTTCCCAGGTTTTTCTGAAAGCATCCTGCTCATCATTTATTATAGTATAATATTCCCTTAAAATCATACACTACAAGTTGTTTAGTATTCCTCAAATGATGGACATCCCCTCAATTTCCAGTTATTTGCCAGTGTAAAAGAGAGCTGCTATTTATATTTTTGAAAAATTAGGCCTTTTTCAGATAAATGAAAAATGTGAAGGAGGATGGCCTGGACATATCAGATTTCAAACCATATTATAAAGCAGTAAACATCAAAATTGTAATGGTACTGACTAGGAAATAGAGCAATGGATCAAAGGTATAAATTAAGTACCGGATATACAATAGTAAATGACTAAAGTAATCTAATGTTTGATAAATCCAAAGACCTCTGCTTCTGAGAACTCACTATTTGACAAAAAATTGCTGGGAAAACTAGAAAATCTTATGATGGAAATTGGGTATAGACCAACATCTTAACATCAAATCCTAAGATAAATTCAAAATGGGTACGCAATTTAAACATAAAGGATAATCTCATAAGCAAATTAGGAAAGCAAGAAATAATTTACTTGTCAGGTATATTGATAAAGGAAGAATTTAGGACCTATAAGAGATAGCACTACAAGATGTAAAATGGATAATTTTAATTACATTAAATTAAAAATGTATGCAAACAAAACCAATGCAACAAACTTAGAAGGATAATAGAAAACTGGGAAACAATTTTTACCGCAAGCATCTCTGATAAAGGCCTTATTTCTCAAAAACGTAGAGAACTGAGTCAAATTTATAAAAATACAAGTCATTCGTCACTTGATAAATAGTCTAAGGATATGAACAGTTTTCAGATGAAGAAATCAGAGCTATCTACAGCTATATGAAAATATTCTAAATAACTATTGATTAGAGACATGCAAATTAAAACAATCCCAAATTTATCAAATTAGTTAACCTGACAGGAAAGGAAAATGACAAATGTTGGAGGGGATATAGGAGAATTGAGATACTAATGCACTGCTGGTCGCATTGTGAACTGATTCAACCATTCTGAAAAGCAATTTGCCCCCGAATGGCATTCAAACTGATCATACTCTTTGATCCAACCATACCACTTTTAAGTTTGTATCACAAAGAGAGAGAAAGAGAAAAAGAAGGAAAAAACAGAAACAAAGACAGAGAGATGGGAGAGGGAGCACTTATTTATGCAAAAACATTCATAGCAGATCTTTTTGTGGTAGCAAAGAATTGGACTTTGAGGGGATGACCATCAATTAGGGAATGGCCAAACCAATTGTGGTATATAATTGTAATGGAATACTATTTTACTATAAGAAATAAGGAACAAGATGATTTCAGAAAAACCTAAAAAGATTTATATATTCTCTCCCTCCAACCCTTCCCTAGGTATTATGAAAGTAATCAATACAACACCCATTATAGAAGTTTTGCAAAACATATTCATAATAGCCATGTGGCAATTGATGCAAAGTGAAGTGAGCAGAACAAGGAAAACATTGTACACAGCAACAGCAATATTGTATGATGATTAATTGCTAACAGAAAGCTACTTTAAGCAATACAACAATCTAAGGCAATTCCAAAGGACTCATGACGAAAAATGTTGTCTACCTCCAGAGAAAGAACTGTTGGAATCTGAATGCAGAGTGTGATGTACAGGCTTGAATATAGAGGTGAGGCATCCAGGATGACACCCATTTTAGAATTTGAGATTCTGAGAAGGTGGTAGTGCCCTCTAAAATAATAGGAAAGATAGGAGGAGTAGAAAGGTTAGCGGGAAAGGAGTTTTGTTGTGGACATATTGAATTTAAGATGGCCATGGAACTTCTGGTTCAAGTTGTCTGAAAGACAATTGGAGAAGAAAGTTTGTAGGTCATGAGAAAGTTTGGGGCAAAACTTGGAGATGCAAGATTGTAAGTCAGTAGGAAGTTTGGGGCAGAGAATCTCTTGTTGATTTCACCTCTGCTGCATCTCTTGTCAATTTCACCTCTGCTGCATCTCTTGCCAATTTCACTTCTGCAACATCTCTTGCTGGTTTCACCTCTGCTGCATCTCTTGCTGGTTTCACC
>JAJPUD010002035.1:90293-103938 GCA_023553655.1 Myrmecobius fasciatus | reverse complement strand
AAAAAAAAACTCATCACCTCTCTACTCTGGTAGTAGACAGCAGAACTGGCATTCAGACTTCATCCCTCAGACTCCAAATCTAGTGTCCTGCCTATCATACTATTCTCATTTGGGCTGTTTTATGAATGCATACATATTATTTGCAACTAAAGCATAAACTCCTGCTCATACCAGATCTGAAACTATATTACAAAGCTGGGATTATGAAAATCTGGTCAAGAAATAGAGTGGTGGATCAATGGAATAGACTAAATATACAATACATTGTAATAGGTGATTGTAGTAATCTAATGTTTGATAAACCCAAAGACCCAAACTTTTGGAACAAAAACTCATCATTTGACAAAGAAAGACAGCTGGAAAACTGGAAAACTTCTGGCAGTAACTAGGTATAGACCAACATTTCATTCCATATACCAAGATAAGATCAAAATGGAATGGGTACATAATTTAGACAGACCAAAAGGAAATTCAGAGAAGAAGGAATAATTAATCAGATATATGAAGGAAAGAATTTATGAGCAAACGAGGTATAGAATGCATTAAAAATGTAAAATGATTAATTTTGATTAAAAAAATTGTTTTTGTACAAAAAATCCTTGAAACCAAATTTAGAAAGAAAATAGAAAACAAATAGGAAAATATTTACAGCAATTATCTCTGATAAAAATATCTAAATATTCTCAAATGTATAGAGAATTGAATCAAATCTATAAGAATACAAGCCATTCCCCAATTAACAAAATCAAAAGATATGAATAAGCAGTTTTCAGATAAAAAAATTAAAAGCTATCCATAGTCATATGAAAAATGCTCTAAATCACTATTGATTGGATAAATAGAAATTAAACTACTTCTTTGCTACTATCTCACATCTATCAGATTTGTTAATATGACAAAAAAGGGGAAAATGATGTTGGGGAAGGGATTTTGGGAAATGGGGATACTAATACACTGATGGTAGAGTTGTGAACCATTCTGGAGAGCAATTTGTAGCTTTGCCTAAAGGGTTATAAAACTGATCCAGCAATATCACTGTTAGTTCTGTATTCCAAAGAGGAGAAAAAGAACAAGTACAAGAAGAACAAGAAAAATGACCTATTTGTACAAAAATATTCATAGCAGCTGTTTTTATATTATGAACTGGCAATTGAGAGGATGCCATCAATTGGAGAATGGCCAAAGAAGTTGTGCTGAAATACTATTGTGCTATAAGAAATGACAAGGAGGGCAATTTTAGGAAAGATTTACATGAACTGATACATAGTTAAATGAACAGAGCCAGGAGATCATTGCATTGTATGATTGTATAATGAATATTGTATTGTATGATGAATATTGTATGATGAACTGAATAACTCAGCTATTCTCAACAATATAATAATCAAAGACAATCTCAAAGAGCTCATGATGAAAAATATTATCTGAAAGTAAGAAGAAAAACTGATATCTGAATGCATACTGAAGTATACTATTTTTTTCAATCTTTTTTCTTTCTTTTCTTTCCTTCTTTCCTTCTTTCCTCTTTTTCTCAGCAATACAATAATCAAAGACAATACCAAAGGGTTCACGATGAAAAATACTATCTGCCTCCAGAAGAAAAATTGATATTATCTGAATACAGACTGAAACATACTATTTTTTCAATCTTCTTTTTCCTTTCTTCCTTCCTTCCTTTCTTCCTTTTTTTGTCCTTCCCTCCCCTTCTTTCTGTCCATCCTTCTTTCCTTCATCTTCTTGCACAAAATAAGCAATATAGAAAAGATTTACATGTATAACCTATGTTAGATTGTTAACTGTCTCAAGGAGGGGCTGAGAAAATATAGATAGAATTTGGAACTCAAAACAAAAAAAACAATGAATATTAAAATTATTTTTACATGTAATTGGAGGGAAATTACTATCTATGTGAATCTAGAAAAATCACTTAGCTCCTGTCAGTCTCAGTTTTCTCAAATATAAAATGAAAATCCTAGTACCTACCTGTGAGGATCATCATGAAGATAAAATGAGATAATGTCTATAAAGTGTTTAGCACAGTGTTAAGCACATCAGAGGTACTAAATGCTTATTTCCTTCTTCCTCATCCATTCTTGTGCAATAGCTGGCCCTCACAAAGACAAAGTCCTTGTTGGATGGGGTTGGATGGTGGGACTCCATAAATGATTGCATCAGTACATTGGACTGACCCACTATGTTCCCTGATGTATACTTTTTGCTAAACCTCTGTTCATTTACAGGAAAAAAATGACTGCCCCAAAAGATGCTGCTTCCGTGGGAAAAAACAGATGGTTCAGAAACATCTTTTCCCCTTCACATGACTTGGAGAACGAGACGACGCATCTGATACCTTTGAGCTTTGAGGATGAATTGAACAAGCCAAATGCCAAGATCATCAACCTCAATCAATCAAAGCAAGCTGCGTCTTCCCCGGTAACAAACTCCTTTGGCCATTTGGGGAACGACCAGGGGATGGCTACCTGAGTGGGGAGGGGGCTTCTGGACTGGAAGGAAAGGGACTCAGCCAACTAATAGCTACTAAGCATTTACTGCTTGCCAGGCCCTGTGCACACACTGGGAATACTTAGACAGGCAAAATACATCCCCAGGAAGCGCCCAGTCTAAAGGAGCCAGCAGAAAATGGGAGCATTTGACTCTGGACTGGACTATGGCTGGGAGCTGGTCTTCTAGTAGTGTGCAGGGAGGAGAGCTTTGTGCTAAGGTTTGGGAGTACAAAAAATAAAATAAAATGGAGGGAGAAGAGAGGAAGGAAAGAGAGAGAGAGAGAATAGGAGGATGGAGAGCTTTATGTCTACCATAGGTGTGTATTTTATATGTCTACGTCTAATATATATATATATATATACATGCTTATATAGTATATATACACACATGCACATATATACAGACATGTATATACATATAATATATCCATATAGTATATATACTTGCATACATATATATATAGAATATGTATATATACACATATACATATGCACACATAGATAAAATGCTCTCCATTAAAATAGTAATTCTCTAGAGCAGGGAGAAGAGCTCTCCTACACATCCCCAGACCTTAACCCAGATCCTCCCATGGGGAAGGGGCTTCCTGGGGGCTGACTCTCCCGCCCTCCCCAGTCCCTTCCCTGATTTTACTCAGGTTTGGGGGGCCCTCTTGTCAATCACACTGCCTCTGGGAACATCCCTGTGGTTTAGTGTTAGTATTTCTCTCCTTATCCCCTGTACCCAACACACACAGGTCCACATGGACACATGCAATGCACACATCACAAGACACACATCTAAACACGTACACACATGCACAGAAATACACAACCCAGCACAATACACACAGGCTTTTAATGCATAAAACAAAATATATCAGCTTACAGAGGGAATAAATAATATTGGAGTAGTTATCAGAAGGGTTGTTTTTTTAAATAAAAGTTCCTGGTCACCAGGTCAAGAACTCCTGCCCTTCTACCCATTGGAAATCTGAGCCTGGCAGCGAGCTGGGCTCAATTGGAGGTTTGTCTAATGCCCTGTATCTAAGTGTGTGCCCATCTGTGACCCCTCGGGGCCACTCTTTCTGCCAGGGTGGAGGGGTGATGCTCTCGGCCGCCTAGTGCGTGACGTGGTCAGATCTCCCGTGTAGGACGAGGGAGTCCTCTGAGATTCCCATGACCACACAGCTTGCAGGGCCGGACACACTGTTCTGCCCTTCATAACCAGCCTCCTAGAAAATGCTTTTAGATCTCTCTGCTCTGGCTGTAGAAGTCTCCTGAGCCCTGCCCTTCTTGGCAAAGCAAAGGCGATGGAAGCAGTCCTAGTGTTTGCTGGACTTTTTCATCTCTTCTGAAGGGATTGGGTTCACACAATTATAGAGTTAGCGCCCAAAGGGTCCCTAAAAACCAGATTGTCCAATCCCCCCATTGTACAGATGAGGGAACTGAGGCTCAGACAATGTAAGACACTTGCCTGTAAGCAGAAAAGGTGAGTTTTGAACCTTCCATTTTCCTAGCTCCCTAGCACTACCCATTGTATTTCACTGCCTCTAGCTCAGCTTACTGTCTCTTAGGTTTGAGCTACAAGATTGAGATTCATTTCATAGAACACTTTGGACACTTTTGAATCTGAGCCTTAACTAGGCTTTTGAACTTGGGCATCCCTGGAGTTGTGACCTCCATCAGAGAGAGGAAGCACACTCTGGATAGCCATGAGTTGTCTGCCTTGCCGGTGAGTGGCTTTAGACAGGCTAGAGATACAGCTGATCAGGAGGGGAGGCAGGTTTGCCCTAAGGCAAGACTGCTCTGGCTGAGGATCCTCCTGGATCTAGAGGAACTCCCTTGAAACGCAGCTTTCAGGCAGAAGACATCCGGGGATGCAGCTGTCTGTGTGGCCCTCCCCCCCCCCCATCAGCAGCCACACCTGAGCTCCATTTGTAATTTTGTATGTTACTAGTGATCAAGAAGACCCGAGTTCAGACCTGGCCGCAGAGACTTACTAGCTGTGTGACCCTGAACAAGTCCCCTAACCCTGTTTGCCTCAGGTGCTCAAATGTAAAATGTGGACACTTTGGAGAAGGAAATGGCAAACCATTCCAGTACTTTGCCAAGAAAACCCCATGGACAAGTCCAGGGAGTGAAGAAGAGTGGGACCCAACTGAAGGGCCAAACAAAATGTTGTTTCCTAGCATCTCTGATCACAGAATCAAAGTCCCAGCTTCCCATTGCAAAAAGGGGTCTCAGAGACCACCTGATTCCACCACTCCTCAAATAGGAATCCCCTGGGTGCTTCTCTCTCCAGATCATCATCCACCCTTCTGGATTCATAGAGATGATCTAGAATCTTTCAACTCAATGTTTCTTTTGTATTTACTGTTTTTATAGAATAAGAACCCAAGAATGCCAAAAAACAAAAACAAAAACACCCAAAGCCACCAGGTTGGACCAGTGGCCCATCCTACAAATATTTCCTGACAATTACTTCCAGGGAGATTTTATTAGAGATCAAAGTTCCCCTTCCCCACCCCCCATTATTCCATTTCAAAAGATTAAGCCAACATTTCTCAACATGTACCCCAGGGATCTCTGAAAGTCCTCAAAACCATTTCAGGGAGTCTGCAAAATTCATAATACTAAGACAAGGTAACTTCTAATACCATAAATCTGGATAGATGTAAACCATATAAATAAAAATGTTTTTGGAGGATCTTCAATAATTTTTAAGTATGTAAAGGTGTCCTGAGATCAAAAAGTTTGAGAAACACTGAGTTAGTCTACAAAATATATGTACTTTTAATCAAAATTAGAGGTAAAATATAGCTAGAAGAAATCTATTTTATAACCAGAACTACTTTTCGTTGTGTAATTGAATATCATTAAATACTTCTGCCTAGCAATTTCTAATTTTGAAGTTTATGACAGTAATTTGTGTATTTATAGATAATATGGCAAGCTTATGTCTAGAAGGAACTCTAAATGCCTCCCCCCTTCCTTTTTTTTTTTATTCTACAGACTCTAAGTAGCACCAAACCCATAGTTTTTCATGATATGGGATATATACAAATGTTTTTTTTGACCAGAAACAGACATTACCTGAAAAATAAAGAAACACCAACCGGTGTGAAAACTAATCTTGTTTTGAAAAAGAACAATGAAATCATAAAAACCTTAATTAGTGATCCGTTGAGTGCTGTTTTCAATGCAAAGGGAGCACTCTTGGATGAATGGCAAATAGATGCTACCACAAAGCCTCGTGGGGCGGAAAATTGGGTAAGGGACGAGTCACATAGAACAGTTAATTTTTCATCAGACCAAATGCCTGGTGAGGACTTTCAGAACCGCGGAGTGAGTCCAGAATCGGAGCCGAGATCTCAAGATTGGACTCCAGACCCTTCCCAGTTTCTATACTCTTCAAATGCCAGACGCTCAAAGTACCTTCAGAACTTTCGCACAGTCCGCAACAGTGAAAGAATGACTCACCTGGATAACCTTTTGACCAGAAAGCCTCCTAAAGTATCACGGGCAGAGAAAACCATCAATGAAGGGCAAGATTTAGGAAATAAACCCCAGACTCCTAGCACATTCAAATACAACGAGAAGTTTCCAGGTTCGGCTTTTGAGTCAAAAGCCCCAGTGATAACGACAGCGGAACAAGCTCTAAAAGAGGATCATCTGGATTTCAAGGGGGGCAAACCCTTATTTTTGACATCTTTGGAAAACAATAAGAATTGGATGAGTGAAAAAGCAGCAGCGCCAGGGCTGTCTTCACATCCCAGCAATATTTCCACAGAACAGTGAGAATCAGCAGTGGGAAAAGGCTGGATACTTCCCGGATGCCTGGCTCCCGAGCCAAAAGGACACCATTGATCAACCCAGCTCATCATGGATCATCAAAGGATTTCGCACTCTGTCAGTTTACTAAAGGCTTAAATGTGGCTTATATAAAACCAGATTTTGAACTTTGTGAATATAAAATGACCTTGTTAATTAGATATCCAAGAGTGTTCAAAGATGCTTTATCAATAATGAAATCATCTTTTAGTTTACCCTTGGTGATTTGTGTGAAGCCCTGAGAAATTATTGAGTACAAAACTAAAATCTTGATAAATTGCTATTGTATCAGAGGAAAGTGACCCAGTGTGATAGCATTGGCTTTGGAATCAGACAAGCAGGCTTTGTATTCCAATTCTACTACTTATGCCCCATATGCTGCTTTGGGGAGATCCCTTCCTTCTTTGGGCCTCAATGTCTGCATCTGTCAAATGGAGCCCCTTTCACCTCTAGAACAGGTAGTTGTGCTGATTTCAGTTTATAACAGTATATAAGTAACCCCCATCAGTTGCGTTCCAAAGGTTCATTTGGGACTCAGTGGCTTTGGAACTCAAGAAAACACTTTTCCATAAAATAAATATTGGTGCTGGAGTTCCCAACACATCCCTTGAAATTAATTTAAGCCACAATATAAGCAAAATATAATTCATTTTCAATGGGAAATAGTGCAAAATAATACCATCGTCATTTTAAATATTAAAGAAAGGGGCAGCAAGATGGAACAGTAGATAGAGCTCCAGCCCTGAAGTCAGGAGGACCTAAGTTAAAATCTGTTCTTAGACACTTAACACTTCCTAGCTATGTGATCTTAGGCAAGTCACTTAACCCCAATTGCCTCAGGGAAAAACAGGTTTAATATTAAAGGAGTTTTAAGGAGCAGCTTTGTGACTCAGTGAATGGAACACTAGAACTATAGTCAGCAAGATCTGAGTTCAAATTTAACTACAATTAACTGTGTGACCCTGAGCAAGTCACTTAATCCTGTTTGCCTTGGTTTCTTTCTTTATAAAATGAGCTAGAGAAGTGGCAGACAGTTTCAGTTAGTATCTTTGCCAGGGAAACCCTAAATGAGGTCAGAAAAGTCAGACATGACTGAAGAACAAGCAGTTTTTAAAATTATTTTTTAATACTGATTCTTAAGGAAAAGCAGTTGTTAATTGGAGGAAAGTTAGAAAGTAGACCAAAAAAAAAAAAAAAAATGCTGTGGAAAATCTCAAAGGAGATTTCACAATCCTTTCAAAGGCTTTAAAAGTTGAGTTCAACAAACAAATTACGTGTTTACTATGTACAAAGTATTTTGAGTTAAGTAAGAGGGGAAAAAATAGTCTCTTCCCTTCCTGGATATTGCATACTATTGTAGATTTTTTAAAAGATTAAGGATTGTGTTTTTAAAAAGGGAAAGTGAATCACAGGACCACTAAATCTCAGAGTTGAAAGGGATGTTAGTGGGCTGATCCAGCCCATACCTGATGAAATCCCCACTAGGTGATAATTTAGTCCCTGTTAAAAATCTCTCCATGAAGAGTTCTTCAGAACCTGTCAAAGAGCCCATTTTCCTTTGGAGGACAGAAGTCTGGTGCTTGAGAAATCATTTGACCTCAAGCCTCACATTGCTTCTTTGCCTCTTACATCTGTTGTTTCTGGAATCAAAACAATTCTACTTCTGCCCAACTACTTTTCAGGTAGTTATTATGTAGCTCTAACCTTCTCTTATCTAGGTAGAATATTACCAGTTCCTTGACCGGTTCTTAAATGGAATGGCCCTGAAGCCTTCACCATTCTGATTACCACCCCACCTCTGGAATTTCTCCTTCCTAAAATGGTTCACAGAGAACATTGTAGATGGTGTCTATCCCCAAAAATCAAGACTAGCCATCCTTATTCCTGTAATTTTGTCTCCCAAGATCATGTTGGTTATTTTAGCTGTTACATCAAATTGTTGTAGTCAACTGAACTAATGGAGTTTTGTTTGTTTTAAACTGATCCTAAGGTCATAGTGGATTACAAGTTCAATATGTTACATGATATAGAACCAGAACTAAAGCAGATGTGATGATCTTAGACTTTTTCAAGAGAGACAAGGACTAAAGTACCTCAAAGCTCAACACAAAGAAAGCAATTAATAAAAGCAGTGTCTAATAGAGTCAACACTTAACAAATGAATATTAATTGATGAATCATTAAGGAGACTGTGCTTACACTTACCAGAATACATGAGCAAGCTAGAGCAAGCACATTCTGCTGGAGAAGCAGCATCTCATATTCCCCTCCCTCTTCAATGTCAATGCAGGAATCATTACTATGATTATTTCTTTTTTGTTGTTATTTTGTTATTTTTTATTGAAGCTTTTTATTGTCAAAACATATGCAAGGATACATTTTCTTTTTTCTTTTTTAAATTTAAAAAAATTAAATTTTTGAATTTTTAATTTTTAAAAACTTTTTTTTTGCAACGATAATTTTTCAACATTGACCTTTGCAAAATCTTGTGTTCCAATTTTCCTCTCCTTTCCCCACCCCCTCCCCTATATGGCAAGTGGTCCAATATTTGTGTTAAACATGGTAAAAAAAATTATATTTAAATCCAATATGTGCATACACATTTATGCAATTATTGTGCTGCATAAGAAAAATCAGATTAAAAAAAAAGCAAAATGAGAAAAAAAAACCAAATTCAAGCAAACAACAAAAGTGAAAATGCTATGTTGTGATCCACACTCATTTCCCACAGTCCTCTTTCTGGGTGTAAATGGCTTTCATCATCACATGGCTAATAGAATTGGCCTGAATCAAATGATTATTCAAAAACAGGGAAACATTCAAAGAGATTCAAAGTCAGAGGCAGTATATTGATGCCACTCTTCCCATTATACTATACCTCCTAACAATGAAATGAGTTCTTAAGTGGATTGTGTTCTCTGGGGTGGTTGTTGACTCACCCTGAGTCAGATTCTAGGCATCTCAATAGCATCTCCATAGATAGAGCACTGGATTTGGAGTCTGAAAGACCTGAGTCATTTAGCTTCTGTTTGTCTGTTTTCCCAACTGTAAAATGGGGATAACAATACCTACCTTCCCATATTGTTGTGAGGATCAAATGAAAAGGGTGAACTTTATCCACAATGAAGAGGAAATTAGAGCAATAATTAGGAGCTATTTTGCCTAACTGTATGCCAATAAATCTGCTAATCTAAGTGAAATGGATGAATACTTAAAAAAAAATATAGATCGCCCAGATTAACAGAGAAGGAAATGAATTACTTAAATAGTCCCATTTTAGAAAAAGAAATTGAACAAGCTATTTTTAAAGCTTTTTAATTTTCACAATACATGCATAGTTTCAACATTCACCCTTGAAAACCCTTGTGTTCCAAATTTTTTTTCTCCCTTTTACCGTATCCCTTCCCCTAGATGGCAAATAATCCAAAATATGCTAAACATGTACAATTCTTCTATACATATTTCCACAATTATCATGCTACACAAGAAATATCACATCAAAAAGGGAAAAAAGAAAACAAAATGCAAACAATAAAGTGAAAATACCATGTTGTGATCCACACTCAGTTCCCACAGTCCTTGTTCTGAGTGCAGATGACTCTTTTCATCACAAGACCATTGGAACTGGCCTGAATCTCTCACTGTTGAAAAGTGCCACATCCATCAGTATTGATCATCATATAATCTTGCTGTTACTTCGTACAATGTGCTCTCTTGGTTCTATTTATTTCACTTAGCATCAGTTCATGTAAGATTCTTCAGGCCTTTTTGAAATCATCCTGCTGATCGTTTCTTATAGAACAATAATATTCTATAACATTGAACAAACTATTAACTCTCTAGGAAAAAAACCTGCAGGGCCAGATAGATTTACAAGTGAATTCTACCAAATATTTAAAGAATAATTAATTCCAATACTGTGCAAACTATTTGGAAAAATAGGGAAAGAAGTCCTAATAAATTCTTATTTGGTGCTGATACCTAAACCAGGTAGGGTCAAAGCAGAAAAAGAAAATTATAGACTAATTTCACTAATGAATATTGATGAAAAATCTTAAATATTAGCAAAGAGATTACAGCAAGTTATCCCCAGGATAATACACCAAGATTAAGGAGGATTTATACCAGGAATGTAGGACTAGTTCAATGTTGGAAAAACTATCCAATACCCATTCCTCTTAAAAACACTAGAGAGCATAGGAATAAATGGAGTCTTCCTTAAAATGATCAGTGGCATCTATTTAAAACCATTAGCAAGCATCATATCTAATGAGGATAAACGAACCATTCCCAATAAGATCAAGAGTGAAACAAGGTTGTATATAATCACCATTACTATTTAATATTGTATTAAAAATATTACCTTTAGCAATAAGAGAAGAAAAAATAAAAGAATGAGTAGCTAATAAGGAAACCTAATTATCACTCTTTGCAGAAGATATGATGGTATACTTCCCTAGAGAATTAACTAAAAAACTAATACACAACTTTAGCAAAATTGCAGGATACAAAATAAATCCACATAATCATCAGCATTTTTATACATCACTAGTAAAATCCAACAGTAAGAGATACAAAGAGAAATCCCATTTAAAATAAGTATAGATAATATAAAATATTTGGGAGTCTACCTGCTAAGACAAAGTCAGGAACTATATGAACACAATTACAAAACATTTTCCATACAAAGCCAGATATAAACAATATCAAGTGATCATGGATATGCTGAGCTAATATAATAAAAATGACAATTCTACCTAAATTAATCTATTTATTCAGTGCCGTACCAATCAAACTGCCAAGAAATTACAGAGCTGGAAAAAATAATAAAAAAGTTCATCTGGAAGAACAAAAGGTCAAGAATTTCAAGGGAAATAATGAAAAAAAAGCAAATGAAGGTGGCCTTGTTGTACCAGATCTAAAACTATATTTTAAACAGCGGTCATCAAAACCATTTGTTACTGGCTAAGAAATAGAGTAATCAGTGGGACAGGTTAGGCTCATAAGATTCAATAGCCAATCACTATAACAATCTAGTGTTTGATAAACACAAAGACCCCAGCTTCTGGGAAAAAAATTCACTATTTGGGGCAACTAGGTGGCACAATGGATAGAGCACCAGCCCTGAAGTCAGGAGGATCTGAGTTCAAATCTAGCCTCAGACACTTAACACTTCTTAGCTGTGTGACCCTGGCCAAGCCACTTGACCCCAATTGCCTCAGCAAAAACAAAACCAAAAAAACTTACTATTTGACAAAAATTGCTGGGAAAATTAGAAAATAGTGTGGCAGAAACTAGACATTCACCAATACCTAACACTCTATACCAAGAAAAGGTCAAAATGGATTCATGATTTAGACATAAAGAATGATACTATAAACAAACTAGAATAACATAGAATAGTTTACCTCTCAGATCTGTGGAGAAAGAAGGGATTTGTGGCCAAAGAAGAACTAGAGTATATTATGAAATACAAAATGGATAATTTTGATGATATGAAGTTTAAAAGGTTTTGTGCAAACAAAACCAATGCAGACAAGATTAGAAGGAAAGCAGAAAACTGAGGGAGGAAATGTTATAGCCATTGTTTCTGACAAAAACTTCATTTTAAAATTGAGAACTAGGTCAAAATTGATAAGAATACAATTTATTCTACAATTGATAAATGGTCAAAAATATGAACAAATAATTTACAGTTGAAGACATCGAAACCATTTCTAGTCATATGAAAAAAATGATCTAAATTATTGTTGATCAGAGAAATGCAAATTAATACAACTTTGAAGTATCACCTCATACCCCTCAGATTGGCTAAGATTACAGGAAAAGATAATGATGAATGTTGGAGGGGATGTGGGAAAATTGGAACACTAATACATTGTTGACAGAATTGTGAACAGATCCAATTATTCTGGAGAGAAATTTGGAACTCTGCCCAAAGGGCTACCAGAATGTGCATTCTCTTTGATCTAACAGTGTCTCTACTGAGCCTGTATCCCAAAGGGATCATAAAAAGGGAAAAGGTTGATATAGAGGATAGAGCTCCAGCCCTAAAGTCAGGAGGAGATGAGTTCAAATCTGGCCTCAGACACTTAACACTCCCTAATTGTGTGACCCTGGGCAAGTCACTTAACCCTAATTGTCTTAGCAAAAAATAGGGGAGGGGGGAGAAGGACTCACATGTGCAAGAATTTTTGTAGCACCCTTTTTGTAATGTCAAGGAGCTGGAAACTGAGTGTATGCCCAACAGTTGGAGAGTGGCTGAATAAATGATGGTATATGAATGTTATGGAATATTATTGCTCTGTAAGAAACGACCAGCAGGATGATTTCAGAGAGGCCTGGAGAGACTCGCATGAGATGATGCTGAGTGAAACGAGCAGAACCAACTGATCATTATACATAGCAAGAGCAAGATCAATTCTGAAGGATGTGGCTCTCTTCAACAATGAGATGATTCATACTAGTTCCAGTGATCTTGTGATTAGGAGAGCCATCTACACCAAGAGAGAGGATTGTGGGGACTGAGGGTGGGTCACAACATAAGTATTTTCACTTTTTTTCATTGTTGTTTGCATTTTGTTTTCTTTCTTATTTTTTTTCCTTTTAGATCTGATTTTTTTGTGGAACACAATAAATGTGGGAAAATGTATAGAAGAATTGTATATGTTTAACCTATATTGGATTACTTGTCATCTAAGGGAGGGGATGTGGGAAAGGGAGGGAGAAAAAATTTGGAACACAAGATTTTTCTAAGGTAAATGTTGAAAGCTATGCATATGGGGGCAACTAGGTGGCACAGTGGATAGAGCACTAGCCCTGAAGTCAGGAGGACCTGAGTTCAAATCTGGTTTCAGACACTTAGCATTCCCTAGCTGTGCGACCCTGGTCAAGTCACTTAACCTCTGCCTCAGCAGAAAAGCAAAAAAAAAAAAAAGAAAAGAAAACTATGCATATTTCTTGAAAATAAAAAGCTTTAAAAAAAACAAAAATAAGAAGCTAAAAAAGAGAAAGAAATGGAGCAGCTAGGTGGCACCTAGTGGATAGAGCACCAGCCCTAAAGTTAGGAAGACTTGAGTTCAAATCTGCTCTCAGACACTTAACACTTCCTAGCTATATGACTCTGGGCAAGTCACTTAACCCCAATTGCCTCAGCAAAAAAAGAAAGAAAGAAAGAAAGAAAGAAAGAAAGAAAGAAAGAAAGAAAGAAAGAAAGAAAGAAAGAAAGAAAGAAAGAAAGAAAGAAAGAAAGAAAGAAAGAAAGAAAGGAAGGAAGGAAGGAAGGAAGGAAGAAAGAAAAAGGAAGAAAG
>JAJPUD010002035.1:61119-90193 GCA_023553655.1 Myrmecobius fasciatus | reverse complement strand
TAGAAAGAAAGAAAGAAAGAAAGAAAGAAAGAAAGAAAGGAAGGAAGGAAGGAAGGAAGGAAGAAAGAAAAAGGAAGAAAGGAAGAAAGAAAGAAAAAGGAAGAAAGAAAGAAAGAAAGAAAAAAAGAAAAAGAAAGAAAGAAAGAAGAAAGAAAGAAAGAAAGAAAAAGGTAAAAAGAAAAAAGAAAAAAGAAAAGAAAGAAAGAAAGAAAAACTTAGCCTGATGCCTTAGCCCATCAACATCTTTTTGGAGCATGGCTTTCAACCAGTTATTAACCAACCTCCCAGTTTTCTGTCATGTGGAAATTTGACAAACCACAGTCTTTCTCCAAGCTATTAACAAAATGTGTTAAATAGCATCTGACTGGGCACCCCAAAGTCAAATTTCCTTTGAGTCCAGTAATTCAATCAGGTCCAAATCAACCTAACACTAGTGTTTAGACCGCATCTTTCCATCTTTCCTCCAAGAATAACATGAAATAATTTATCAAATTATACTAAATATAAGCAGATTTATACATGCTTAAATGTATACATTTATTATATAATGAGCTTAAAAACCCTGTCAAAAAAGGAAGTGAGATTAGCCTAAAATAATCACTTCCTTGTGGATTCATTTTTCTACTTTTTAATTATCCATTTTGAAGTTTTCTCAAGAATAAAAGTCAACCTCAAAGCATATGGCTTGCAGACTCTTTAGTTTTGGGGTTTTTTTAATAGGAGAATATTGCCTTTCTCCAGGTTTGAAGCATCCCTTTCAGTCTCCAGATTTTTCACATATCACTCTGCAATGACCACTATTATAGGTTCTTTGAAAACTCAAGGAAAAGCCAGTCATATGATTTGAATTCATCAAGGGGTGATTTTTTACTAACTCCTTAACTTCCTTAAGTCTGAACTCAGTGGTGACCCTTTTTAATAAGTAACTTCCAGCACAAGTGTCCTTTTAATAAGAATCTCTGGTCAGATAGCATCTCCATCCACCCTTGCCTCTTCATCTTCCTCCTTTCCATAACTGAGCTTTTAAAAAAATTAACACAACAAACTCACAACCCTTTTCATTGTCCTTCACTTCATTAGGGAACCTTAAACATTTTTTGTCACTATTTGTACAGATTTATTCATGAAATGAATTTATAATCTATTCCTTGGCTTTGCTTTCAATGATGTCAAACTCAAAAAAGAAATTCATTGGGACATAAATTAACATTATCTGTATTGCATGGTAGAGAAGGCAATGGCAAACTACTTCCTCTTTACTAAGAAAATACCTGATGGAGATGAACAAACAACAAAAATGTTGTGTTTTTAGTTATTTTGTTAAACATTTCCCAATTTTATTTTTGTTCAGGCCCACAGTGAACTTGTCATGTTTATTCTAAACCTATCTTTTGAAAATCTAAGTTGGGTGGGTGAGTCCCATTGGTCTTTTCAATCAATCAGAACTAGAACTATTTAATTGGCAGACTGAAAAAGATGGCATTAATTTTGGAAAGAAGTCTCCAGGAGAATGCCTCAGAAATCTGTGCTATTTAGTGTTTTATCCACAAAGGTATAGCTAGTATAACAAATTTGCAGGTGACACAATGCAGAGAGAGAGATAAGCTAACACACTAGGAAAATTAAAAGTTCTTGACAGATTGGCTGGTTAGTTGGTTGGTTGCTTGTACTTCGTTCTTGAAGGGGACCAAAATGTCCTCATTATGTTAGAATTGAGTTAATGTGTCCAACTATGGCTGATCGGACCAATAGGAGCTCAGAATGCTCTGCCACATGTTGGACAGACACATATAGTCCCTAAGAGCATTTGGGGTAGACTCTCTAACTCTGTGCATCTCGTGTTTCTTATGAGCTACTTCAATTCTGCTTTGCTTTTAGAGCACAGCACCTTCTCTGATGAGGGCATGTCATGTTAGGTGGTCCATGTCAGTGTCACTCATGTACACTTGCCAAAAAGACTTTTATTAAGGCTTTTTCTTTTCAAAGCACATGCATAGAAAATTTTCAATATTCACCCTTGAAAAACCTTGTGTTCCAAATTTTTTTCTCTCTCCCTTCCCTCTACCTCTTCCCTTAAACCACAAGTAATCCAATATATGTTAAACATGTGCAATTCTTCTATACATATTTCCACAATTATCTTGCTGCACAAGAAAAATCACATCAAAAAGGGAAAAAATTGAGAAAACAAAATGCAAGCAAGCAACAAGAAAAAGACAGAATGTTATGTTGTGATCCACATTCAGTTCCCCCAGTCTTCTCTCTGGGTGTAGATGGCTCTCTTTGTCACAAGATCATTGGAAATGGCCTCAATCATCTCATTGTTGGAAAGAGTCATGTCCATCAGAATTGATCATCCTAAAATCTTGTTGTTGCCGTGTACAATGTTCTCCTAGTTCTGCGCATTTCACTCAGCATCAGTTCATATAAGTCTCTCCAGGCCTCTCTGAAATCACCCTGCTGATCATTTAAAAAGACTATTTTATGAGGAGCTCACACAGAGCAATGGCACATAAGGTGGTGAGAAAAAGCAAAATAAGGACACTCTCAAGAAATTTTAGAATTCTTGACAGGCTAGAGCAGATGGGACAAATGTATTGCCCCAGAGCAGTCCAACCAGATTAAAGTATCATTGGGAATTGTTAACAAAATGAATAAAATATATAATACAACATAATGTTAATTTGTGGTATCAATTGCTATTTTAAATTGTATGTCCTTGGCTAGAGCATTGAGCTAAAATTCACTAAGGGTAAACAGACGGTCCCCATTTGGGTTCAAAGATGCAATTTCATAAGAGTCAGTTTAGGACTCTTCAGGTAAAGTGACGCCTGTTCTAATCATGTCCATCTAGAGTATAGTGTCCGATTCTGGTCAATGCACTTTGGAAAGCTCTAAATTGTTAGGCAGGTTTAAGCCTAAATTGACCTCCAGGTAATTCCACTCACTGCTCCTGGCCCTGCCCTCTGGGGTCTGAAACAAACTCATCACTCAAGGATCTCTTGAAAGTATTTGGATATTTTAGCCTCCAGAGAACAGAAGATTGAGGGAGAAGGAATATGGTAACTGGATCTAAGTATCTGAAGGCTTGTCTTGGAAAAATGGCCTAGACTCCTTATTTCTGCAGAACCAGGATAGCAGGTGAGCTTTACAAGGAGGGAAATTTAGGCTTGAAGAGAAGAAAACC
The DNA here is from genome assembly GCA_023553655.1 of Myrmecobius fasciatus. Lineage (NCBI taxonomy): Eukaryota > Metazoa > Chordata > Mammalia > Dasyuromorphia > Myrmecobiidae > Myrmecobius > Myrmecobius fasciatus. Next base: position 87,006 of record JAJPUD010002035.1, on the reverse strand, counting down.
TTCCTAATCATCCCCAAATCAAAAGGGCTGCTTTGGGATAAAGTCCCAGAATCCCAGAGTTTGAGAGTCAGAAGGGACCTCAGTAGCCATGTTGTTCAACCCCTCCTTGGAAGGAATCTCCACTTTTAGTAGACCCAATCACTTATCTTTTTCCTGAAAATCTCCAAGGAAAGGATGCAGTATGATGGTGGGTGTACAATTCTACCTGATGCTTATATTATGTGCACTGATGAGCAAGTCACAACCTTTTCAAGTCTCAAGTAAAAGGAAGATAATAATATTGTAATTAGGAGTCTTTTCAAAAGATTGTATTGAGCCTCCAGGTAAAAAATGTCTGGAAAGTGCTTTGCAAACTGTAAAATGCTATATAAATGCCAGTAATTTTTAGCAGCATTATTATGATGCATATCTCATCCCACTCATTAGGAATAGGGTAGACTACAGGTGCTGAATGTAGCATATATTGTCTCAGTAATGAATGGGTTCATCCATTTTGCTTACCTGTCCTTTGTTACAAGAGCAGATTTTATTAGGAAGGATAAGGGGCACTAGGAAATGAGAGTGATATTTAAAAAAAAAATCAGTGGGGGCAGCTAGGTGGCACAGATAGAGCACCAGACCTGAAGTCAGGAGGACCTGAGTTCAAATGTGGCCTTAGACACTTAACATTCCCTAGCTGTGTGAGCCTGGGCAAGTCACTTACCCTCAATTGACTCAGCAAAAAGCAAAAAAATTAAAAATTAAAAAAATAAAAATAAAAAAAATGAGTGACACATTTTCCCCCAAAGGGAACAAAATTATTATTACACAACTTTGTAATGTTAAATAGTAGTGTATTTTGCCATACGAAAGAACACACTTTTGATTTACAAGATATCAACAAAAGTCCAAGTGCAAGGTTTCTTCCAGAGAAATACAAGCTTTCCCAATGATCATCTATGACTCAGCTTAGAACAGCCCCTTTTAGTTCTGAAGAAATATAAACAAAGACAATATCCAATAGCAATGAGCATATAGCACTGACTTGGTAGTTCTACATTTCCTTTCACTGATGTTTATATATCTGTGGCCGAATTTCACTATGTACATAATGAAAATGTACCCCCCTCCAAGAGTTTTCTTTACCAAATAATTCTAAGGAACAAGAATTTCATACACTCAACCTCTATTTCCAAGAAATAATATTTGATTACATTTCACATAGATATCAAAGTTAAAGAGGAAGAAGTCAAAATCTTAAGGATCAAAAAAAAAAAAAAAAGGTTTCCTTTGCCTTCTAAATGGCTACAGAAATGACATGAGGTTAAGATAACAAATCATAACACACACTGAGGACTGAGCAAGAGGAATATTTGCAGCATTTTCTGCCAGTTTTGTTTTTCTGAAATATTTTGCTGTATATTGTTTAAAAACAAAATTGAAAATTGACCATTTAACATTTTGTTTCTTATATTCCCTTTAATCAGTTCTTTCTCCCTGTTGTCTGTATACCAGTTCCTATTTTTTTTCTTTTTTTTTTAATTTAAATTTTTTTATTAAAGCTTTTTATTTGTATAACATATGTATGGGTAGTTCCCCAACATTGATCTTTACAAAGCTTTCCATTACAAATTTTACCCCCAGTCCCCTCCCCTCCCCTAGATGGCAGGAAGTCCACTACATGCTAATAATGTTGAAATGCTTGAGAAGTTATGCAAGAAAAATCCTATCTACAAGAAAAAAAGAAAATCAGAGAAAGGCAACACAATGCAAACAAATGTCAATAGAGATTGAACAGACAATTTTCAGATGATGAAATTAAAACCATCTCTAGTCATATGAAAAGTTGCTCCAAATCACTATTGATCAGAGAAATGCAAATTAAGACAACTCTGAGGTACCACTACACCCCTGTCAGATTGGCTAAAATGACAGGAAAAGATAACGATGAATGTTGGAGGGGATTTGGGAAAACTGGGACACTAATACATTGTTGGTGGAACTGTGAACGGATCCAACCATTCTGGAGAGCAACTTGGAACTATGCCCAAAAAGTTGTCAAACTGTGCATACCCTTTGACCCAGCAGTGTTTCTACTGGGCCTATATCCCAAAGAGATCTTAGAGGAGGGAAAGGGCCCCACATGTGCAAGAATGTTTGTGGCGGCCCTTTTTGTAGTGGCTAGAAACTGGAAACTGAAGGGATGCCCATCAATTGGAGAGTGGCTGAATAAATTATGGTATATGAATGTTATGGAATATGATTGCTCTGTAAGAAACGACCAGCAGGACGATTTCAGAGAGGCCTGGAGAGACTTGCATGAACTGATGCTGAGTGAAACGAGCAGAACCAGGAGATCATCATACACAGCAACAACAGTATTACATGATGATCAATTCTGATGGACATGGCTCTCTGCAACAAAGAATTGTCTCAAACCAGTTCCAATTGTTCACTGAAGAAGACCATATACACCCAGAGAGAGGGAAATGAAATATGGACCACAACCTAACATTTTCATGATCTCTATTGACATTTGTTTGCATTGTGTTGCCAGTTCCTATTTTTAAGCTCCTTTTATATTGAATATATTGTGTTTAACATAAATGTGCTTCATACAGTGTACTTACTCTATGCTAAAAAAAAAAAGGCTATTAAGTATATAGACAATGATTTTTCCCCCTAACAATGTCTATAATTAGCATTTGCTAGGGATCCCAAAAGCTTCTTAGTGCTGAGAAAGTCTGCATTCTCTAATAACATCTTGAGTCTTAAATAGAATGTCTATATCTTAAATTCCTTTTTCTATAATTGATCTTTTAGTTACATTTAAAAACATCTCCTTAGAAAAAGTACTGCCCTCTCTATTATTAGTCATGGCCAATATATAAATTGACTGATTTTATTAAAGTGACTTTTTTCTCTCTTTTTTCATCTTCATTACAAGACAGTTTGTTAGTTATAGGAGAAGAGGGATATTGTAAGAAATGAAGATGATACAAAACCAAAAATTATCCTGACACAGGAGCAGCTAATCAAGTTGTGACCCATGGATGTAATAGAATATTACTCTGCTGTGTAAGAAATCATGACTGGGATGTCCAACCTGGACATGGGAAGAACAAGTCCATGCCAAGAAAGTCAAAAGTGAATGCAGCAAATTGATAGATCTAGCAAGACTGAAATGGAGACATGAGGGAACCCTGCCTCCAACAATGCTCCCCTTCACAGAAGCAGGAGGTCCACAGGGATTACACAGGGCATTATTTTACAGAATTTTTCCTTTTTTTTTCTTTTTGCCTTTAAAAAGTACTATTTGTTATATGATATGGTTCTCTGGAAAAGATCTAAAAAACAAAAGACATTATAAAAGATTATCAATAAAAATTATAAAACAGCTATTTTTTCATGTTACTAACAATTCATCAATGATGACAAAATGAGGTCATGAACATAAGACAATTTGTAAAACATATAGTGTGATACAATAAAAAGAAAACTGGGTTGAGAGTCAAAGTGTCTCAGATAAGAGCCTGACCTCATCACTTAACCCCTTCTGGTCCTCAGTTTCCTTAATTGTAAATGTTTCTTGATCTCTCTATGTCCTTGCACTCACAGATTGGCTCCCTCCTAATAACAGCTTCCCTGGTCCCCCTTTCCAGAACTTTTTCTTGCCATTTCACCCATTTCCACTGACTCATGAGATGAAGTAGGGGAGTTGAAGTGCTCCTTCCCACCATCACCACTTCTAGGCTCTCCTGCCACCGTTGCCCAGGAAACTCTCCTTGGAGGTTCTTCCAATCCACATTTATCATGCAATTAGGAGCCTGATGGTTGTTATCTAAAATACCAAATGCTGAGGTCCTTTCTTGAATTAAACTACCAAGCATTGAGAGCAACTCTGTTGGGCCAAATCATTCAACTGCCCAATGCACGCTTGCCAAAAAGACTATTTCATGGAGAACTCACAGGTGGCAAGCGCTCACAAGGTGATCAGAAAAAGCATTACAAGGACAATCTCAAGGACTTTAGAATTGATTGTATGATATGGAAGACATTAACACAGGACCACCCAGCATGGCGTGCCCTCATCAATAAAGATGCTGTGTCCTCTGAGCAAAATAGAATTGAATTAGCCCAGAAGAAATGAGATGCACAAAATGAGAGAATCCTCCCCAAATGTCCACAGTGACTAATGTGTCCAACTTGGGGCAGAGATTCCAAGCTCATATTGGTCTGATCAGCCACTGTTGGACAGTTTGGAACATAGTGAAGTCATTTTGGTCCTCTTCAAGAGTGAAGGACAACCATCAAACCAGCAAGCCAGCTCTAAGACATTCACTTTGCTTCCTCACCAAACACAGCTTATTATCCTCTCACCAACTCCTGCCCTTCTACGAGGGGACTTGAACATAGATATTGCTATCCCCTCAAATATCCTAACCTCCCAAATCCTCCGATCCCATATGATGGCCCACTCTTCCACACACCAGAGCTACAGACAGAGAAGTTCCGACCCATGGTCACAAACACTGAAATTCCTTATTTGATTATAATCTAGTCTCTTCTCCTCTTCTCTTGCCTTGCAAACTAAAACTCCATTCTCCAACCTTACCATGACTTCCCCACCTTGCACGTCTCAGTTTTCCTCAGGCCATCATCCCCTCTGTACTAGCTAGACTCTCCTCCATTCTCAACCCCTTGATGAAACAGTTTGACTGCACACTGTCTTCGCTCGAGTCCCTTATACCTTTTATTCTATCCAGGATTTTGTCTTCCAAACCTCAATCTTGGACTCCTCTCACCCTCTGCCACTTTTACTCCAGTTCTTGTGTGGATGTCATAAACTGTGCTGACTGGGTCCACTCCAGCTTTGTGACTGAGTCCTCACTGGGGCAAGGCAGTATTTTTTCTCTAATCACTTCCCTATCCTACTCTCCACAGCAGCTCTCCCAAATCTTTCCACAGCTCCTCCTTCTCCTCTCTTCTCAGTTGAGACCCTTGTCTCATATTCCAATGGAAAATGCAGACAACTCCCTGAGAGGCCCCTCTTCTTCCCCCTATCTCATATACCTTCTGCTGTGGTTTCCTTCCTTCACCCATGTCTCACATAAAAAGGTGGCCATTCTTCTTGCCAAGGGAAATCCTTACATGCACAAAAGATCTCAACCATCTGTCTTCTCCACAAGGTTGCTCCTTCTCACTCACCATCACCCTCTCCATGTCTACTATTTCCCTACTATCTGCAAACATGACCATGTCTTGCCCTTCTTTAAAAAGCCCTCACTGGATCTATCCATCTTTATATTTCTTCATTTCCTTGGCCAGATTTGCATCCAGGTCAAGCCTTTTAACTTGAGTTGACCCCCAAGATTCTGTCTGACTCCATCTTCTCTTCTCCCTCAATATCATTTAACTTGGGGTCTCTCAATCTTCAGTGAATTCATTTCATCTCTCTGCAGATGCTTTTTAGGTCTATTTGTTCAACCCTGATTTTCTTTTGAACTCATCTAGATCACCAAATCACCCATTGGACAACCTGAATGGAGTGTCTTATCAAAATCTTAAAACTGCATAATTCCAAACCAAACGTATTCTTTTTTCTGCAAAGTGTTCCTCTCTTCCCAATTTTCTTACTACTATCAAGGGCACGACCTTCCTCCAAATCAGCCAGGCTATTCCCAACGCCTCATATCCTTTTGTGCTTCATATCCTATCGGTTTTCAAGCCCTATCCTTTCTATCTACAATACCTGTTGTGTAAAGTCTCCTTCTCATCTTCCCATACTGCACTCAGCTGTCAAAATACTCTTCCTTAAGCACAGGTCTGACCATGTCACCTCCTATTAAACTCCAGAGGTTTCCTATTACCTCCAGGATCAAATATAAAATCTCCAGATTTTTAAAGTCTTTAATCATCTGAACCATTCCTGCCTTTCTAGACTTCCCCTACCTTACCACCACCCCTCCACCACCTCCAATACTCTTCTACCCAACAGGGTAGTCCCGACAGGGACTTCCTCATTATTCCCTACTCCTCCCACCCCTGGGGATTTGTACGCACCTCATGGAATTCTCTTCCTCCTCATCTCTGCCTCCTGGATCCCCTGGCTTTCTTCAAGCCTCAGCCAAAATCCTAAATGTTTGCAAGGATCCTTTCCCATTGCACTTCTCTCAGAGATTATCGCTAGTTTATCTTATCTATATCCTGCTTGAACATAGTTATTTACATGTTTTCTCCCCCATTAGACTTGAAAGCAGGAACTTTTTTTTCTTTTTCTTTGTATCTGTACCACTTCTCACAGGGCCTGTATATAATAGGCATTTAATAAATGCTTACTGACCAATTGACTGCCTCCATACTTGGAATGCTCACTCTCCTCACCTCCATGTCTTGAAATTCTTGATTTCCTTTCAAATTTAGGCCAAATGTTCCCTTCTTCAGGAGGCCATCTGTCCTCCTCTTCCAAGGTCCCTTGTATCAACTTTGCTTTGTTTTGTATTGTCCTATATAGATGCGTGATGTTTACTGTTAGATTGCAAGTTCCTTGAGGATGGGGGCTATTTAACTTTCCTTTCCTAGAACCTTACTCTACACATAATAAATGGCAATTGAATGATTAATTGACTTCAGGAATCTTCTTGTGATTCCCTCTTCTGAAGGAAATCTAGTAACCCCCAAGAGAGTGCTTTCCATTTTGGAATATCTCTGATTGTTGGAAATGTTTTCCTTTTATGTTAATCTGTCATCAGAAATATATGTGCTCAAAAAAAAAAAGTGGGGGGGAGGGCTCACCTGGTGAGAGTGAGGAAAAACCAGGGGACAATCTGGTTCCACTGGTTTCCTTACAATATCAGGATTAAGTGAGCTCAGGTCCCTAGCATTGTGGGTGGAACTTCTGCAGTGAATTTGTGGGAGATCATGAATGAGCCTGGCTCAGAGTGGGCAGGGATGGGATGGCCTGGGATCTGGAGCTTTGGAGAGAAAATGCATATCAGTGAAATCTTAGCTCCCTTTGCATTTTTGGGAATATCACCCGAATCTCCACCCATTGCTCTTAGTTCCCTAAAACTGGAGATCAAGGACCTGGGCTGTAATCCTACCTCTGCCATTTACTAGCCTAAGGCTAGCAACATTCCCAGTCTTCTCTTTTCCCAGCTAAATGGCCCCAATTTCTTTCCCTTCTCCTTATCAGCAAGACCTGGAGAACCTTTACCCACCTAATTGACCTCTTACCAAAATGCTTCAGCTGCACAATGTCCTTCTTAAATAGAACAAAGCCCTCCAGATGTGTCCTGAACAGGAGAGATTAGAGCTGAAAGATCATGTTTCTAATCCTGAAATGATATTTGTTGGTTAATATTATCTGAAATTCTGGCATTTTAAAGCAACACTTTAAATATCACTAAGATTTGTAATATATAATTTTTTTTTGAAGGTAGGAGGCTGGATATCAAACAGTGACTGAGCTGTGATAATTAGCAACTCATGTACATGATAGGGGTGATGAGGGATGGATACCCTTTGAAACAACAACCTGGGCTGCCTCTGATGGAGCTGGACATGTATCCAATGCATAGATGGAAATGCTCTAGCTCAGCACTTTGATGGAGATACCCCTAATTGGTCCTTATGACTGGAGGGAGAGTAGCACACATGAATGGCTACTCTATCAACTCTTTTGAGTGCATTACTTGGACCCCAGTCAGGCTCCCTCTTGGACATCTGTGAAGGAGAGAAAGAGATTTCTCCCTTGCCCCATCCCTGTCCCTCCCCTATATGCCCATGCTGGTTGATCACATGGAAATGGCAAACATCCTGTGCTTGCCAAAGAGAGAGTGATTCAGGATCTCCAAGTCCTGGCCACCTTTTATGTTTCCTGTTTCTGCCCCGTGCATAAGTCACCCAATAGTAATTTTGAGGCTAAGATGATTTCTTGAGAGATCAATGTTTCTAACCTCAGCAGCTACTACTTCATGAGCTCAAAAGGACTGGAGTTCCTGAATCAGGGCTCATTGCCCAGATTCCTACAACCATTCTTTTTTCTGGGGAGAAGATGACTTCCTGCCAGGAAGATGCTGCAGCTGAAAGTTCTATAAACAAACGCAAACCAGGTCTGACTGGCTGCAGAGCAGGGATTTTGAGAATCACTCAGAAAGGGAATGTGAAGCGTCGAGCAAGACAAGAGAGTTTGTAGAAGGGTTGGGTTATTGCTTCACAATTAAGTCTTTGTTGACATGTGTTTATCCATCCAACATGCACTTACTAGGTTCCCACTAAGTTCCTATTTTGTTAAGCATTGGGAATACCAAAGCACCAAATGAACCAAGTCCTACTAACAAGGAGCTTATGCTATAGTGGAGTAGGCAAGTGAATACTTAGATATATACACAATGTATTTCAAGGAAATAAATATAAATATGCACACCATCTAATACAGGGCAGTGTGGGGAAACCAGCTGTGGCGGATCAGAAAAGTTTCAATATTGTGTCTTGGGTTTTAAGCACTTCCTTAATGGTGAAAGGCAATAAAGCAGCTGTCCTATACCTAATAGCTATGACTTTTCTACTGAGCTATTCTAGAAGGAGCTCTGTTGTCCCTTTTCGAGGAGACCTTGGACATGATTTATGTTTTATTTAAGACACTTTCCTTCAGAGTTCTGTTTTGGGTTGGGAACATAATAAATCAAAGAGAAAAAGCCTTCTCCCTTCTCCTTGTAGCCAGGATTCTCAAGGACTAAATAAAGCCCAGAGACAGATCCTTTTTCTATGAAACTCCCCCGTTGCCACACTACCCCAGCCAAAGGGGACATTTGTGTAACTCTTAAAGGTTTATACATCCCTCTCCTTACAAGAAATCTGGATCAGAGATTTGGTAGGGGGATCATGTTTCCCCCTACTTTTCAGACTGAGGGGCAAAGACCCAATTTCTGCTGGGGAAAATGGCTTTAACTTCTTATTTTTTATTTTTTGGCAAAACTTGTCAATGGAGCCAGTGACAAGCATGGAGAAACATTTAGCTTCCTAAGGCCTTTTCTTCAAAATAGAAAAAAAGGGAAATGAACTCCACCAAAGACCTGTTTCTCACAGCTGTTGAATGAATTCTGCATAGGGCGGCTATATTATTGGTATTCAGTGCTGTTTTAATGATTTGTGCTTTTCTTGAAATAGAAATAAGGTCATGGATTCCTCAGGGAAAGTGGTTTTTGAAAACTCTAAGTAGAGGGCTATAATTAAGAATAATGAGTCATATATCTATAGTACTTCCAACAACTTTATGAAGTAGATAGGACCAGAAGCTAAGAGATTTAGAGTTGGAAGAATTGCTCAGAGCTCAGATCCAATCCCTCCTTTCACAAATGGAGAAAATGAGGTTTACAGAGGGGAGTTGATTTTCCCAGAGTCACTCGGAATTGGAACCTTTAGGTTCAGTGTCCTGTCTATTATCCTATGAATGTGGCCACCAAACCTGGGCTATCCCTTTCCCTAAAGCATAGTGACCCAGGCTGCTTCCTGACTCCAGACATCTGGAGCTGCCTTTTTCTTCTCTTTGGGTGCCACCTGGTCTAAATCAGTCTTTCAGCTTATTCTCCAAGCTTCCCCTCTTCCCCTTTCCCTCCTCCCTCACCCTTCAGAATCAGCTACTCTTATTGGAGAACCTTACCCCCAAAACCCCTAAGATCTCACAAGTAGGTAGATTATGGCAAAAGGGGTTTTTCAGACATCGATAAGAAATAAGTCATATCAGATGCTGGCAAGATATCAGCCCCAGATGCTCCACCTTAGTTACAGACCTGGCTAAATATACTTAATTCTTTCAAATACATAAAGTGTTAATTTGAAGCTCTGCTCCACCCTCCAGATGCAAAGAGAATTAATCCAAGTTAAAAAAAAACAAACTCAAGAAGATTCCACAAATCACTTAGGATTCTCGACAAACAGCAGACACATGAAGCATGCTCTCCATGAGAATGAGGATGAGAAGTGTGTTTAGCCTATATTTACAATTCTTCTTAGTCTTTTGAAATGAAGCAGTTAATGGGAAAATAATTTTTGCCTCAAGTTTCTCTGATAAATATCTCATTTCAAAATTTCAAATCTATAAGGATGAGTCATTTCCCAATAGATGAATAGTAAATATATGTGTATATATATATATATATATATATTAACATTTGGCTTTCAAGCTTACATAATCCAAGCTATCAATAGCCATGTTAAAAAAATGCTCCAGACAGTGATAATTAAAGATTAAAGCTACTCTGAGATTCCATATCAAACCTACCATATTTCTGTTCATTTCTACAGATATATTTTGTTGTTAGATGACCTTTCCAAATATATTTCTCTCTCTACCCTCTCCTGCCTTGTGATCTGTAAGTCCTAGCAAGAAACAACCAGTTCAACATCTGATAGTGGAAAACAATGTTCTCCACCCATTGTTGAAGGTGTTGGCACTCTCAGTCCCCATTGGATTTGGGATGGAATGATGCTCTCATATATCACTGAACATTTTTAACAAAGGGAGGTTTATTTTGCTCTAATACAAGGATGTGCAAGAGAAATCAGGGGCAGCCTCCCTCTCCTCTTTACCTTCTGATTAGCAGGCCATCAAGGAATAGCAGATTCACATAATCTTAGACACCCACTAAGTGGCAAAGACCTAGAGTCTCCATGGATGGAACGTTTTATGCCTCCAGATGACCAGGAAGCCATTTCAGGAAAGCCAGGGCCAATCAAGTACACAGGTAATTTTCATTTAGGTAAAAGCTCCCAATGTTGAGTGGGAAAAATAATAAAGTTCTGTCACATATCCATAGTCCCCCATACTGCAAAGAAGGAAAGTATATTTTAACCATTTTATTTGTAAATTTCATATTTTTAGTTAAAAATTTAACTTTCTTTTTCCCCCTTCTAACCTTTCAAACATAAAAATAAAAACACAAAACCCTTGTAACAAATATTCACAATAAATAAAACAAATTTCTACATTGGCCATGTTCCAGTCTGCACCCTGCATGCATTACTTTTCTGTTAAGAGATGATTAGTATATTTCATCATTAGCCTTATGGAATCATGGATTGGTCATTTCACTGCTTAGAATTCTTAAGTCTTTCAAAGTTGTTTTCTTTACAGTATTGTTTTCTATAATGTCATCCTGGTTTTGCTCACTTCATACTTAATTTATCGATCTTCATTATCACAGAAAGAGTTCTTATAAATATGGGGTATCCCAAATGGGATAACCTGTATTTTTAGATATAGATTCTTTCCCTCCTTCCTTAATTTCTTTGGGGTATAGATCTACTAGATATCAGGGTCAAAAGTATGCACAGTTTATGAATTTAGGGGGCATATTTCCAAATCATTTTCCAGAATTGCTGGATTAATTCACATCATGAGTGTATTATCCACCAAGAGTGTATTAACATACCTATTTGCCACAGTGCCATCAACATTTATTACTTTCCTTTTGTATCATCTTTGAAAATATGATGGGTATAACATGGAATCTCAGAGTATTTTTAATCTGTATTTAATTATCATTGTCTGGAGCATTTTTTTTTAACATGGCTCTGTATAGCTTGGATTATGCAAACTAGAAAACCAATTGTTTATACATATATACATACTTTCTATATATATTACCATGTATCTATCGGGAAGTGACTCATCCTTTTAATTCAAAACTTGGAAATGAGAAATTTATCAGAGAAACTTGAGGCAAAAATTATTTTCCCAGTTACCTCTTTCCTTTCAAATTTTAGCTACCCTCATTTTATTTCTGCAAAAGTCTTTTAATTTCATGTAATCAAAATTGGCCATTTAATTTACTCTGATCCTCTCTATCCCTGTGATCATCATAAACTATTTTCCTATGTGTATAGCTGAAAGATATTTTTTCTTTACTTTATTTCCTGCAAATTTTTCTGAGTTGTTAAATGTTTTTATTTAATTTTCATTTGATTTTCAGTGGTTCTAAGTAAACCATTTTATCAGTTGCAAAGAACAATAATTTTGTTCTCTCTTTGCCTAAGCTTACTCTCTCCATTGACTTTTCACTTTATTGCACTAAATCTAGAATTGGTGATAATGGACATCCTTGCTTTATGCCTGATTTTATTAGAAAGGCTTTTATTTATCCCAATTAAATATGTGATGTTGCTGGATCTTTATTTTAAATATGTATTACTTATCATGTTGAGAAAAAATCTATTTATTTTACTTAATTGTTGTTGCAGTCTCATTATTAATATTTCATTTAAAATTCCATAAAGAAATATACCAGGAGCAGTAAGGTAGCCCAGTGGATGGCTTGGATGTACCAGTGCATGGTCATGAAGTCAGAAGAACCTGAGTTCAAATCCAACTTCAGACACTTGACACTGTGTGACCCTGGGCAAGTCACTTAATCCCAATTGCTTTACCTATACGCACACACATACGTGTGTGTGTGTGTGTGTGTCTGTTTGTGGGGGGTATACACATATCTTTTCTTCAGCAGTACATGGCACCTACACAAAAACTGACCATATATCAGGGCACAAAACATTACAATCAAATGCAGAAAAGCCAAAATATGACATGTATCCTGATCGTAATGCAATAAAAGTTATATTTACTAAAAGGCCATAGAAAAATAGATTAAAAATTAGTTGGAAATTAAATAATGCTAAAGATTAAATTGGTCAAAGAACAAATCATTGGAACAAGCAGTAATTTAATTAAAGAAAATGACAACAATGAGACAACATAGCAAAATGTATAAGATGCAGGCAATGTAGTACTTAGCGGAAAATGTATCTCTCTAAATGCTTCCATCAATAAAATAGAAACAAAGCAGATCAATGAATTGGGCATGCAATTAAAAAAAAAAAACTAAAAAATGAACAAAATTAAAATCCTTAATTAAACATCCAATTGTAAATCCTGAAAATCAGAGGAGAGATTAATAAACTTGAAAGTAAAAAGACTATTGAACTAATAAATAAAACTAAGAGCTTAGTTTTATTGGAAAAAACAATAAGATAGATAAACCATTGGTTAATATGATTAAAAAAATAAGGAAGAAAACCAAATAGCCATCATTAGAAATTAAAAGGGTAAATTTACCACAAATGAAAAGAAAATTAATTATTAAGAACTATTTTTGTCCAATGTTTGCCAAAAATTTGCCCATTAAATCAGACTGTATAAATGAAATAGATGAATAGTGACAAAAATATGATTTTTTTTTTCTAGATTAACCAAAGAGGAACTAGAATGCTTAAATAACCTCATCTTAGAAAAATAAGTTGAACAAGTGATTAGTGAGCTCCCTAACAAATCCCCAGGGCCAGATGGTTCACAAGTGGTCTATAAAACAACTAAAGAACAACCAATCCATTTCCTATTTGAATTTATATAAACTCATATGAAGTGAAGCGAACAAAACTAAAAGAATATTGTACATTGTAACAGCAACATTGTACAAGGATCACCTGGGAATGACTTAGCAATTCTCAGCAACATAATGATCCAAGACTAAGGGACTCATGGTGAAAAATGTTTTCTACCTCCAGAGAATGAATTGATGGAATATGAATGCAGATCAAAGAATACAATAATTCACTTAATTGTTTTCTTTTTAATCTGTATTTTTCCCCCACAACTTGCCTAATATGGAAATAAGTTTTGCATGATTGTACATGTTTAACTTAAATTGTTTCTTATCTCAGGAAGAAAGGACAGGGAGAGACGGAGAGAATTTGGAACTCAAAAATTAAAAAAAAAAAAGAAAAAGAAAGTTGAAAATTATTTTTACATGTAACGGTGAAAGAATAAAATATTATTCCAGTAAAAAATACATAAAAATTCAAAGCAATATTTTTTTAGGCACATTGACCTATAAGTTCACTTTCTGTGTACTTTAAATTTCAAGATCATATTTTTATTATGGAAAGAATTTGATAAAACTTTTTATTTTTCTTTTTCAAACAATTTGTGTAATATTAGAAAAAACTTTTCTTGTATATATTTGACAGAATTTTCTTATAAATCCATCTCATCTCAGTGTTATTTTTTCCCCTCTGTGAGCTCACATATTTTATACAATTCTATTTCTGAGATTGAGGTCTTAAATTTACCCATTTCTTCATTTGTTAATCTGGGAATTTCACATTTTGATAAATATTTATTAATTTCATTAAGACTGTCAGTTTTATTGCCATATAAGTGAGTCAAATACTTTCTAATAGTTCCCTTTTTTTCTTTATACTGGATTTAGGTTTCTTCTGTTAAAATCAAATGACTATTTTATTATTTATTTTTAAAACAGTTCTTAATTTCATTATTAAATGGGTTAGGGGGTTTTAAATTTGTTTAATCTTCTTTGATTTTCAAAATTTGTATTTTGATGTTAAATTGGATTTTTAAACTATGTTGTTTTTCTACTTTTTTTTAATTGCATGTTCAATTGATTGATTTGCTTTTTATTTTGTGGATGAGACTGTTTAGAGATATAAATTATTCCCTAAGGACTGCTTTTGTGGCATCAAAATGTTGGTAATTTGTCTCATTTGTCTCATTGTTGTCACATTTAATGAAATTATGTATTATTTCTATGACTTGTTCTTTGAATCACTAATTATTTAGGCTTGAGTTATCTACTTTCCAATTAATGTTAAATTGTTTCTACACCAGTACTTTCCTAAATATAATTTTTTATTATAATTAAAATATTTGATATTTATGCTTTCTTCATTTCTTTGTGAGAAATTTTATGCCCCAAAACATTGTTGATTTTTGTAAAGGTGCTAAAACTTTGGAAAAATATTTCATTCCTATTCCATAATTACCTGGAATCTATTATGTCCAACTTCTCCAAAATTCTATTCAGGTCCTTTAATTTTTTGGTTGTTATTTTTGATTTGACTGCATCTGAAAGTGGTAAATTGAAGTCCTCTACTATCAGTTTTGCTGTCTATTTAAACTGTAAGTCATTTAGTTTTTCCTTTAAGTATTTAGAGACTTATGTCATTCATAGTGTGTGTGTGTGTGAAGTATTAATATTGATTTTTTGTGGTATGGTTCAACATAATGTAATTTCCCTATACATTTCTTTTAATTAATTAATAACAGATAATGATATATTTTATTTATTATATTAAATAGATGTAATTATTTCATTAAATACAGTGTTTGCCTTATCTGTGATCACGATTACTATTCCTGTCTTGTTGACTTGAGAGAAACCATAATAGATTTTGCTCAAGTCCCTTCTATGTATATTGGGTGAAACCTTTATGTTTTAAGTGTGTTTCATGTAAATATTGTATTGTTGGATTCTTCTTTCTAAAATTTTCCATTTCATGGGTGATTTCATTCCACTCATTCATCATTACTGTTGTTGAATGTATATCTCCCTTCATTCTATTAATTTATGGTTTTTGCATCCGATTAACTTTTTTTTTTTTTGGCAAGGCAATCAATGTTAAGTGACTTGTCTAGGGTCATGCAGTTAGTAAATACCAACTGACTGAGGCCAGATTTGGATTCAAGTTCTCCTGACTCCAGGGCCAATGCTCTTTCTACTGCACCAACAAGCTACTTCTCTATCAACTCTTTACAAAAAAGAAGAGGGTGGTAAATGAGGAGTATGCTCAGTACTAATGCTATATGCTTGATGCTATCCATTTCTGTTCCTCTGTCCCTTTTTTTTTTCTTTCCCTTCCCCAGAATAGAGTTATAGGTTCTTACCCTTTCTTTTCTTTTAAACCTCTTTTTTGGGGGGATCCACCCACTTGGTTAGGGTTTGTGTTGTTTATGACAACACAAAATCTTCCCAAATCTAAACTTCATCAATTTGCTTCTCTCTCTGCTCCCTTCTATTTCTATTTTGCTTGAAATGTGTTTCTACACAGAACTCTCTGTTTATATTCTACTTTCCTTTAACAAGTTCAGATAAATGTGATATTCAAATGTTCCCTATATTTTCCTCCTTGTTTATACAGTTTTCTTCTTGTGCATCCCAACTGTGTGAGATAATTTCCCTTGCATTTCTCCCTATCCCCACCTTTTTTTTTTAAGGGTTTTTCCCTCTTTTTCTTTTGTTCCTTTAAAATTATTAATACCTAACAATTCAGTACTTCTATAATGCCTTATTATATTAGTTTTTTGCAGGGACACAACCATCCCCTCCCATTCGAATATAAATAAGTCACTCTTATTTAGTCTCTTCTGATTACTTATTTATATTTACTTTTTATGTTTCTCGATATATGGTTTTTCTTCTTTTTATTTATATGATTACAACCACCTTGTATGTCATTTTCTTGGGTTTACTTACTTTATTCTGTTTCAGTTCAGATATATCTTTCTAGGCTTCTTTGAGTTCTTCATTATTTCTTATGATACAGTAATATTCTGCAGTATTCATGCATCAGAATTGTTTATCCATTCGTTCCCTAATCAATGGGCATCAATTTTGTTTCCAGATCATTGCTCTACTGATGATTTAACCCTGTGAAGTCATTTAGTTTTTTTTCTCTAAGTATTTAGAGACTATAGCCACTCCTATGTGTGTATGTGAAGTATTGACATTAATTCATTGTCTGTGATGTTTCAGAATAATGTAAATTACCCCAGCAATAGGCCATGTCCCTGGTAGTAACCCAGTGTCTAGATGGACTCCAGGGAAGGATATTAATAGCATTACCTTGTCCTTAAGTGGGCCTTTGTACTTCTTGAACTGGCAGGATTATCTTGTACCTAAGTGGGTCCTTGTTGAATTTCTGGCTTTGACAGGATTATCTTGTATAAATAAAGTTATCTTCAACTGATACAGCTATTGTATACAATCAAGATATATATGCTGTATGTAATTCATCCAAATTATAGATGTCAATCCCAGAAATTATTTTATATAAACATTCTTTAATGAATGGAAAATGCCATCTGCATCCAGAGAGAGAACTATGGAAACTCAATGTGGGTTGAAGTATATTATTTTTGCCTTCTTTTTAAAATTTGTTTGCTTTTTCTTTCTTGGGGTTTTTATTTTGTTTTGATTTTTCTTTTACAATATTACTAATATGGAAATATATATATTTTTAATTTATTTAATGACCAGTTAACTTTCTGAGACAAGCACCTAGCAGAGTTAGCATATCTTGCTTTGAGTCCTTTCCTATAAAATGTTCCATCTTTCCCTTTGTAAATTTCCATTTTCCCCTAGGGGACTTATCAGCCATATGGCATCATAATAAAATCTTTGCCTCTTCATTTGGAGATGATCTTAGCCTACAAATTCTTCTGAGACACCACATGACATCGATCTGGAACCCCAATATGTTTGGGGAGCCTGAACCCCAACACCACAAAATGTTTAGCCCACCCTTCTGGCTCTTACACCACAGGAGAATGCTTCAGGCTCTCAGCTCGTGTTTACAAAGAACCTTTCCTTCACAAAGTCCAATTCAAAGTCTTCAGCATGGTAGGGAGTTTTTCAGAACACCAGACTTAGAAAGGACTTCTGAGATCATCTGGTCCAATCTCTATGTGGCTTCATTGAAAAGTTGGACAGCAGAGCACAAACCTTGAATGGAATACAGCCCAACATTGCCAACCTCTCATCAAGCGAAGAACCTGTTTAGTTAGAGTCGTCTCCATCAGCTCCTAGTGTTTCAGAGCCAGAAAAAACTTCAGAGACCATCCAGTCCTGTCCATGTCTGAAGAAGCATAACCTTCTCCACATGTCCAAGTGGTTGCCATCTAGCAATCACTTTAAGACAGCCACATAAGAAGTTTATATTCTCTGGGGCGGCCCGTTCCAGTTTAGGACTGCTCTGATTGTCAGAATATTGTCTCAACATTAAGCATAAATCTGCTTCTAGGCAACTTCCACTCACTACTCTTAGGCAGAGTCTAATTCCTTTTCAGATACTTAGCTATCAGTGTTGTGTTCCCTCTCTCCCAAGTCTTCTCGAAACTCAGCAGCCTCAATTCCTTCAACTACTGCTTATATTGTAACAGCTGTAAATGTCCCCACCATCCTGTTCACTCTACTCCAGCCTGATTCCAACTTGTTAATGTCCTTCTTAAGATGTGGGACCTATATGTAAATTATCTTGGCCCATATGCTGTCTGTTGAGAGAAGAATATAATGATTCTCTTCCCTTTTCCTTTGTTCTGGAAATCCTGCTTTTGTTGGTTCAGCTTCAGAAGGAATGGAGGAAGTTTCTTTCCTCCTGCATTCAAAGATTCAAAACCTCTAATTAAGTAACAGTAGAAGGTACAAGCTATTACATAAGCCCTATTTTCTCTTTGTTTTCTTGTAGAAAAAAGCTCATTTCTTGTTTTCAGTGTTCTTCCGAGATACAGTCTTCATGTTCCACTATCAAATTGGGAGGAAAAAAAAAGGGATCAAAATCAATGAAACCCAAGGTTAGCATATTGTGTATAAATAAGTTGTTGCTCACTTGTGTCTGATTCTACAATCATTCATTGCTGTTGAGATTGCAAGCTTGTAAAATCTTTTTGAAGACCAATCAGGTATTGAATCAAAAAACATTTATTAAGCATCTCTTATGTGGCAGCACTATGTTAAGCACTGGAGAGTTGGGTTAATATGAGGAGATAGAAGGGTAGGGGCAGCTAGGTGGTGCAGTGGATAGAGCACCAGCCCTGAAGTCAGGAGGACCTGAGTCCTGACCCTGATCAAGTGACCCTGATCAAGTCACTTAACACCAATTACCTCAGAAAAAAAAAGAGAAGGTAGAAGGATATCAGCTTGAGAGAGATTTTAAAGGTGAAATCTAGAAGCACTGACATCATATTGGATATGGGGGGAGGGCAGTGAGAGAAAATGAGTTCAGGATGATTCCTAGGTTGTGAGCCTGAATGGTGTTTCCCTCTCCAGTAATAGAAAAGTTAGAAAGGTGGAAAGCTTTGGATATATTGAGTTTAAGATGTCACTGGACATCCAGTATGTCTGAAGGGCATTGGGAGATGTAAGACTGAAGATCAGTAAAGACTTTAGGGCAGAATAGGTGGATCTGAGAATCATCAGCATAGAAAATGGTGATTATATCCATAGAAACTGATGAGATCATCAAGTGAAGTCATATAGAGGGAGAAGAGGAGAGGACCCAGGACAGAACCCCGAAAAACATCCATGGTTAGAGGCATAATTTGGAGGAAGACCCAGCAAAAGAGACAGAGAAGGATGAATCGGGGAAGTAGGAGTAGAACCAGAAGAGACTGGTGTCCTAAAAACTTGAAGAGAAGAGAGTATTAAGGAGGAGTGATAAAGGTTGCAGAGAAATCAAGGAGAATGAGGCTTGAAAAAAGGCCACTTGCTTTGACAACTAAGAGCTAACTGGTGATTTGGAAGGAATCAGTTTATGAGAAGCTGAAAAGACACAGAGGGAAACAGTGGAGGCGCCCATTGGAGATGACCTCTTTGAGGAGTTTGGCCACAAACAGAAGAAGAAAACTAAAATGATAATTAGCTGGATGGAAGGATCAAGTGAGCTCATAATAAAAGTTGCAAAAATCAATTTTGATCAAATAATTAGATATATCCCCAGAGTACTCAAAGTAAATAGTTAACAAGGAAGTTTATTTGGTTGTAATGACATTGAGTGTTAAACCATTATCCCCCTCCTCCCAACTTTATTTTTTGTTTTGTTTTGTTTTGTTTAATTATTTATTTATTTTATGAACTGTTATTATTGCATTTCTAACTGGTGTTTGAGTATGTCATTAAGAGTGAGTAACAGAGAAAGAAAGACTGGTTGAACAAATAATATAAAAGGATTATAATTCTCTAAGGAATTTGGATTTGTAAACTTGTTGATATACTTAAGTAGAGTCAATAATTAGTTTAATCCAGATGGAAAAATACAAAACTTCTGTGCAAAAGAGAGAGAGAGAGAGAGAGAGAGAGAGAGAGAGAGAGAGAGAGAGAAACATAGCTAATTTCTGTCTTCATTTACATGTGCTCATTGGAAAAGTCTGTTCTTTGTAAATCTATGACGCAGAGAATTTACTTGTTTCTTATTTTTCCCTTTTACCTGATTTGTTTTTCTCTTAGTGACTTCCCCTCTTTCTTTTTCACTCTTGTTTTTCAGTTCAATTCAATTTTAAAACTATTGTCTCTTATTCTTCCTGATAGTTCTGACCATTTCTTGTATTTTTGTGTAATCTCAAATATGTACTTATTCCACAGTTCCTGTTATGGATTTGTGTGTATATGTATATTGTATACACTCAAACAATATATATATGCATATATGTGTGTGTATACATATACATAGATATCTATCTATTTATCTATCCCTTCTTTCTGCCCCATTTCTTTGTATATAGCTCCATAAGCCCTTTGAACTTGAGTAAACTGAGCCCTCTCTATTCCCCTGGTTCATTCTGCTCTCTCTCTATTCACTAGCTACTTGCCTCCCTTCACAGCCTGCCTTGTTTGTAAGATTCCTTCCCCCCAACAACCTCCTGGACCATCTGCCATATCCCCAAGCTATCCAGCATTGTTTGTAGAGAAAGTTATGGGACTATGCTAATTGTCAATTTAAATTCTGCTGCTGAAAATAAATCTCGCTTATCCATCCCCTTTTTTCTACCTCCCCCCCCACCATAGCCAACATCCTATTTAATGACCAGGTTGCTTCTTACCTGGAGAGAACCTCCACTATGACTTCCTTGCCTCCAGTCTTCTCCTATCCATCATAAGAAAGACATCAAACCATATCAGTCCCACACTCAGTGATCTTGAGCGGCTTTCTTGTCTCCTTAAAATATAAACTCCCTTACCTATGTCAATTTAAAGCCTTTCTCAGTCTGGCTTCTCCTTTCAACCTTTCCAGCATTATTTCATGTTTTCCCTCCTCTACCCTCTAGACAAGATGGACTCCCCCTGGATAACAGAGAATTATAGACTTGAAAATGGGATGGAATATTAGAGGCCGTCCCCCTCTTTTATAGATGAAGAAACTGAGAGCCAACAAAGATAAGCCATTTGTCCAGTGTCATTGTCTGAAGTCAATTTGAACTGAGGTCTGATCACTCCAGGCCATGGAGTTCTAGTGACATTGGGCAAGTGCCTCAGTGTCTCTCAACCTAAATGATAAAGCTGAACTCTATGGCCTTAGAGGTCATTTTCAGCCCTAAATCTGTACCATGATGCTCCAGTATCCATGAATGAGGGCAGAAGTGAAAGGCGAGGCTTGGAAATGACTTGGGGAGTGAGAGAAGGAGGGAACCAATCAGACAAGGGTCACTTGTTAAGTATCATTGAGAGCTCATCTGAGGGTCAGTTAAATTCAAGCCCTCTAGAGGAAGCTGGCCTTGGGCCAATTTAATCCTCCCGGGAAGCAGCAGTGGATAGAGCACCGTACTAGCCCTCAAATCAGGAATTCCTGATACTTACTGGTTGTGTAACCCTTGACAAATCACTTAACCTTGATCTGCCTCAGTTTCCTCAACTATAAAATGGTGATAATAATAGGGTCTGTCTCCTAGTATTATTGTGAGGATCAAATGAGACAATATTTCTAAAGCACTTAGTGAAATGCTTGGTTCATAGTAGGTGCTTGTTTCCTTATATATAGAATTTGAACCCAGTTCCTCTGATTTCTTTTATTGAAATTCAATAGGCATTTATTAAGCACTATGTACAGTTCAGATTAACAGTTGGCACTTTTTGACAGCTACCAAGGATGCAATGATGTTAGGGGATTAGATCAGGGTCACACAGTCCAACTATATCAGCAGTAGAACTGAATCCCAGGTTTTCCTGACTTTGAGACCTGCTCTCTATCCACTACTGCTGGGAATAGGGCCTGGACTCTAGTTTTGTCAATTCTCATCTAGATAAATTCGGTTAAGTCCTGAGCACTGTGGTGTAAGGACCTGGTGGACTGCAGAATGTCTAGAGAAGCATAATCAGGATAGTGAAGACCCTTGCTTCCATGAGATTGGATAATGGATCGAAGGAAGTGGAACTGATGAACCTGGAGAAGTGAAGACTCAGGAGGGGACCTGCTAGCTTCTAGGAGGGATTAGCCTTGCTGTCCTTGGTCCCAAAGGAAAGAACTAGGAACAATGGGTAGTTATTGAGGCTGTATTGATATATAACAATGAGGAACAGTTAGGTGATACAGTGGCTAGAACACCAAATTGGCAGTCAGGAAGACTTGAGTTCTAATCCAATGTCAGTCACTTCTTAGCTCTGTGACTTTGGGCTCACAAGGCCTTGCTTGCCTCAGGTTCCTCATCTGTAAAGTGAGCTGGAGGGAAAAAAAATGGCAAATCACTCCAGTAGCTTTGCCAAGAAAATTCTAAAAGCAGCACACAACTGAACAACAACAAATGTAATAAGGAGGGCTGTCCAAGGTGGAAGAGGCTGCCTGGGAGATGGGAGTTTCTGGGTCCTTGTGGGGATTCTTCCATGTCTGGTTGAATCAGATTGCTGAGATCTTGTCCAACAACATATTCTGTGATATGAGAAATATATTTATGAGAATAATAATGAGAAAACCGAGGCCCTGTGAAGTTAAAAGACTTGCCTAAAGTAACATAAGAAGTAAAGAATTGAGCCAGGATTGGAACTCAGGTTTCTTTACTCCAAACTTTCCTTTAGATTAACTGACCAAGACTCCCAGTCCTTTGGTCAGAGCCAGGCTGGATCATTTGTTTCACAAAATCTTAGAATTTGAGTTTGAAAGGAGCTCTGTTCTAACTTATGTCCAAAGGAAGGAGCAAAGAGGAGCAGTGGATGCCCTGAGTTCAAATCTGGATTCAGACACTTAACAATTATGTGACTCTGGGCATGTCACATAAGCTCTGTTTGTCTCTCCGTAGAAGAGGAAAAAAATAGCATCTACTTCCCAAGGTTGTTGGGAGGACCAAATGAGATAATATTTGTAATGTGCTGGCACATAGTAGGCTCTTTATAAATTCTAGCTATTGTTATTATTATTGGAGAGCTGATGCTTAGTAAGTCACTGCTATATAAATGCTCCTCCTTCTCATTATTATCTATTAAAAGAATCCCTACTATACCTAATAAGCATTTGCCTGTCTGCTATGCAGGTAGGTATTCCAAATTCAACATGCCCAAAACAAAAACCCTTATCTTTTCCCCAAATCACTCTTTCCAGCTTCCTTGTTTCTATTGAGAGTGCCGCCATTTTTCCAGTCTGCCAGTTTCCCAACTTCAGGGTCATCCTCATCTCACTTGAATTCACCCCACACATGCAATTAATTGCCAAATCTTGATTATTCTATCTATATTTCACCTGGTACATCTGTCCCTTTCTCTACCCTCACATAGCCTCCACCCTTGCTCCTACCTCCCTCACCTCTGACCTGGACAACAGCAACAGCTTCTTCATTGTTCTCTCTGTACTTTGGATCTTATTGCCTGCTACCCTTCACTGGATTACCAAGGTGATTTCCCTAAATCTGACCATGTCACTCTATTCCACAAAGTGCAATGACTCTCATCACTTCTAAGGTCAAATGTTTGCATTTAAAGTCCATCACAGCTGATCCTGATCTACTTCTCTAGCTTTATTAAATAAATTTTTTTTTGTTTTTTTGTCCTTTTATGACACTAAAGTCCAACTAAATTGACCTCCATACATGGTGTTGATTTTCTCCTCTGTGCCTTTGTTCCAACTGTCCCCATGCTTGGAAAAAACTCATTCCTCACCTCTACTTTTTAAAATCTCTAATTTTCCTTAATGAAATTGGCCTTGGGCCAGTAGCTAGCATTTATATAATACTTTGAAGTGTGTGCAGTGCTTTACAGATGTTTTTGTCCTCACAACAATATTGGGAGGTAGGTGGTATTTTTATTTTTCAAATTAGGAAACTGAGGCAAATAGAGGTTTACTGATTTGCTTAGGGGTTACACAGCTAGCAATTGTTTGAAGCTGGATTTGAACTCAGGACTTCCTGACTTTAGTTGGGACCTATCACCTTCTAGAAATCAGTAAATCAGCCTTTCCTGATTCCCTTGGTGGCTATTGCTCTTCTCTAAATTACCTTGTATCTATTTTCTAACTTATGCTGTTTATGTGCATGTTCTCTCTCCCAGTAAGAGTATAAGTAACATCTAGCTACTTTCTTTCCTATAGGTTTGTCTACTTTTAAGGAATTGGACTGATGATCTTTTAAAAAGAATACAAATTGGGCAGCTAGGTGACACAGTAGATAGAGTGCTAGCCCTGAAGTCAGAAGGACCTGGGTTCAAATTTGACCTCAGACACTTAACACTTCCTAGCTGTATGACCCTGGGCAAGTCACTTAACCCCAATTGCCTTAGCAAAAAACAAAACAAAACAAAACAAACAAACAAAAAAAAAAACAAATTCATGATCATTGACCTTGGGGCTTTGGGTCTTACATAGAGGCTTTCCTCCCCAGTGAGGGTGCTTCATCCTAGAGAGAATTTAGCAGAAAGAACATGTACAGCAGCTCATAGCTCAAGATTCACAAAGGGCCTTAGAAGTAAACTCCAACCACCTCCTTTTATAGATGAGGAAACAGAGTTCAGGTGACTTGGCCAGAGTCATACATCGAGTAAGCATTTCCAGGCTGGATTTGAATCCAACTCTTCAGACTCCAGGCCCATTGACTACTCTACTACACCAGAGATGTCGAACTTGGTCGTTGTTTCCAAAACCAGATTAAAATATAACTGGGAAATATTTAACAAAATAAATAAAAATACATTTCAGCACAAATAATGTGAAGTTGTGGCTTTCTAAGTCAATATTTGGCTAGCAGGAATCTCTTTTTGAGTGGAACACCACTGGCTTTCATCCTACAGTCTCTCCCATTGTCTCTCTCTTAAGCTGAGCTCCTTGACAGTAGATCTTATTTGACTCTTTTTGTATATTAATAGCTTAACACATTGTGTGACACACAGTAGGCACTTAATTATTGGTAGTCTCTCAGAGTTAAAGTGTGAAAGCCTATCAGGGAGTGGACCTCATTATAGAATCTTGAGTTGGAATAGAGAATCTCTTCATTTTTACAAATATGGGAGATCTAATGCAACTTGTTCAATCAACAAACATCAAGGTGTTAGGTATGTGTGGGGTACCATGTTAAGATTGGGGATACAAAGGAAGACAGCAATCAATGTCTGATCCCAAGGAGTTTACAATCCAAAGGGGAAGACAATATGCAAACAACTATTTATATCTATATGTGTATATGTATATATGTGTGTGTGTGTGTGTGTGTGTGTGAGATATAAACGGGCTAAATTGGAAACGTTCTCAGAGAAGGCCCTCCGGTTCCAGAAGGGATCGTGGAAGGTGGGAGCCAGCTCTGACATTTGCCACCTGAGTGACCTGCACAAAGTCCATCAGCTCTTGGGGCTTGGGCTTTTTCATTTGCAGAGGGAGCACTGGCTCTTAGCTGATGCTGGCTAAATCTTCTGAGGCGATTGAGGGAATTAGACTAGGTGGGCTCGAAAGCCCCTCCCTTCTACCTAGAAGTGGGAGGGGAAGGAAGAGAAGAGTGTGTTTTTATGTGGAGGAGGAGGAGGAGGAAGAGGGGGAGAGGCGAGGAAGAGCAGGGTGACTGTGGACGTAGGAGGAGGGATGCAGGAGGGAGAGCGAGTGTGCTCCAATCAGGAACTTCCCTTCCTATCCTCCCTTCCCATCGGAGATTGGTCCAGAGGCTCCCCCTTTTCTGTCTCTCTGCAAATGAACTGCTGCCCCTCGGCCGGAGAGGGGCGAGGGAGCCTGCCCCCCACCCGAGATGGTCCGGACGGCGGCCCCAGCTGGGGAGCCCAGGCCCATCCATCCCGAGGCCAGCGCCGGGTCTCCGGCCTTCTCGGAGCGGAGAAGCGGGGGCGGAGCCGGCCGCCCGGCTGCTGAGCGCCCGTCCCCGCCCCC
>JAJPUD010002035.1:19004-50127 GCA_023553655.1 Myrmecobius fasciatus | reverse complement strand
CACACACACACACACACACACACACACACACACACACAAAAGAGTATACCTTGCTCAATCCTTCCCCTCACCCCAAATGCAGCAAGTAAAAACAGAATTCTAGGATCATGGATTTAGAACTGGGAAGACCAAAGAGGCCACTGAGTAAAAGCTTCTTTTGTAAAGGAGAAAAATGAGACCTATTGACAGTTGGAGCCATCTAGATAGTGTTGGAGCCAGTGTATATAGTGAAATGAATCATTTGGTGTGATTTTTGCAAGTCTCACATCATGGAGAGGTGCCATGGTACTCTGTAAAGAAAGCTGGCCTTTGACTCAGGAGAACCTGAGCTGAGGTCCCCCCTCTGAATACACAGGCCTGTGTGACTTGAGGCAACTTCTTCTAAGATTCAGTTAGGGGGAAAAAAAATAGTGTGGTCTCAGAATGCTAGGACTTTCTTCATTAGGAATGATGAAATCACAGATCTGGACAAAAAGAGGAAAAATATTTTTATGTAACTTGTGAATCATCTTCCATTGACTTGCAACTTGATGCTGTATGAGAAATCTCACACCAAAGTTATTAGTGGCTAGGGTAATGTTTGCAGGTGGCCTAAAAACTGGGCATTTCTTAGTACCATCATGCCCCATTTCTGTCATCATATTGTGGAAGGGCCTCATAAGGCCCCAAAATGGCTTTGTTTATTTTAGATAGATAGATAGATAGAGATATAATTTTAAAAATATATTTTATTTCCCCCAATAATATTAAAACAATTTTTTAACATTAAAAAAAATTGAGTCCCAAATTCTATCCTTCCTAACTTCCTTCCCTCCCTCTCCCTGAGAAGATAAGCAGTCAGATAAAGGTTATACATGTGCAGTTATATAAACATGTGTTCATTTTGTACAAGAAGACTCAAATAAAAGAAAAAGAATGAAAGAAAGAAACTGAAAAATAGGCTACTTCTGTCTGCATTCAATCAATCTCATTTCTTTCTCTGGAGGTGAAGAGCATTTTTTATCATAAATCCTTTGAGATTGTCTTGGATCTTTGTATTGCTGAAAAGAGCAAGTCATTCACAGCTGTTTGTGGTACAATGTTGCTGTTCCCGTGCACAATGTTCTCCTGGTTCTGCTCACTTCCTTATGCATCAGTTCACATAAAATCATCCTGCTTGTCATTTCTTGTAGCACAACAGCTTTCCCTTATAATATACCACAGTTTGGTTGGCCATTTCACAATTCACGGGCATCCCTTTGATTTCCAATATTTAGCTACCACAAAAAGAGCTGCTATAAATATTTTTACACAGATAGGTTCCCTCTCACTGCTTTGTGATGGCTTTAGGTTATAGATGTGACAGTAGTATTGCAGGATCAAAGGGTATGCATAATTTGATAGCCCTTTGGGAAGAGTTCCAAATCACTTTTTGGAATGACTGGGTCAGTTCATAGCTCCACCAACAATGTATTAGTGTCCCACATCCCCTCTAACATTGAACATTTTCCTTTTTCATCATATTAATCAATGTAATAGGTATGAAGTAGCACTTCAGAGTTGTTCTAATTTGCATTTCTCTAGTCAGTAGTGATTAGGAACATTTTTTTTCATATGACTAGGTAGCTTTGATTTTCTTGTCTGAAAACTGCCTGTTCTTATCCTTTAACAACTGGGAAATGACCTTGTATTTTTATTTTATTTTTTAAAAATACATACAAAGATAGTGTTTTACACTTTTGCAAAACCTTGTGTTTCAATCTTTTTTCTCTCTTCCCCCCAATTCAGCAAGCAATCTGTTATAAGTTAAATATATGTAACTCTTGTAAACATATTTCCATATTCATCATGCTGTGCAAGAAAAACTATATCAAAAGAGAAAAAAAATGAGAGATAAAAACCAAGCAAACAACAATAAAAGGTGAAAATATGTTTTGATTCACATTCAGTCTCATAGTTCTCTCCCTGAATGTGGATGGCTCTTTCCATCATATGTCTATTAGAATTGCCTTGAATCACCTCATTGTTGAATAGAAGCATGACTTTAATTTTTATTTATTAAAGCTTTTTATTTGTAAAACATATACATGGGTAATTTTTCAACATTGACCCTTACAAAACTTTCTGTTCCAGGTATTTCCCTCCTTCCCCCACCCTCTACCCTAGATGGCAGGTAGTCCAATACATTTTAAATATGTTAAAATATATGATAAATCCAATATATGTATACATATTTATACAGTTATCTTGCTGCACAAGACAAATTGGATCTAGAGAGAAAAAAAAAACCTGAGAAGAAAAACAAAATGCAATTGAAACTGGTTTGAATCATCTCATTGTTGAAGAGAGCCATGGCTTATATTTTTACAAATTTGACTCACTTCTCTATATATTTGAGAAATGAAGCCTTTATCAGAGGTACTTGCCCAACGGTTATTTTTCAAGTAATCAGGAGCAATTGTGATTATTGCATGACAGTGAAACAGATCTAGGAAGAGGCAAAGTTTTTAACCTTTTTTGTCTCTTGGACCCCTTTGGCAGGCTGGTGAAGCTCCCTCTTCAAAAAACAGTTTTGTAAATGCATAAAACAGGATTATAAAGAGAACCAGTTAAGTTGAATAAAGATGTAGTTTTGTGTACATATCACTGTACCTATGTATTTATATATTTATTTTTGCTGAGGCAATTGGGATTAAGTGACTTGCCCAGGGTCACACAGATAGGAAGTGTTAAGTGTCTGAGGCCAGATTTGAACTCAGGTCCTCCTGACTTCAGAGCTGGTGCTCTATCCACTGCACTAACTAACTGTCCCTATATATGTATTTATTAAGAAAAGTAATAAAATGTCTTCATAAAATAATAGAAGTATCTTGGACATATAGCCACAACTTTTTTTTTTTTTTTTTTTTTTTTTTGTTAATTTCCAGGAAGACCTTTTCTTGGGGTATTAAGATGACCGTTTTTGCGATGATCATTGGAGCATTTGTAGCTGCAAGGTAGGTTTTCTGTTACACAAAAATTAGTCCTTACACTATCAGCCAATCAAGAAACATTTATTAAGTGCCTACATGTGCCAAGCGCTGTGCTGAGTTCTGGAGGTTAGCACATATGACATTATCTCTGGGGGAAAAACATTTGGAGGGAGGAGAATCCTGTTTTTTTTTGTTTTTTTTTTTTTAATTTGCAAAACATATGTATGGGTAATTTTTCAACATTAACCCTTACATAGCTTTCTGTTACAGATTTTTCCCCCCTACTCCCCACCCCTCCCCTAGATGGCAGGATATCCACTACGTGTTAATTATGTTAAAATATTTGGCAAATCGAATATATGTATACATATTTCCACACTTATCATTGTTGTGCAAGAAAAATCTTATCTACACAAAAGACATATCAGATAAAGGAAACATAATGTTAGCAAACATCAATCAAGAGCATGAGAATGTTATGTTGTGATCCACATTTCACATCCCTCTCTCTGGGTGTATATGGCTTTCTTCACTGAACAATTGGAGGTGGTTTGAAGCATTTCATTGTTGAAGAGAGCCATGTCCATTAGAACTGATCCTCATATAGTATTGTTGTTGCTGTGTACAATGATCTCCTGTTTCTGCTCACTTCATTCAGCATCAGTTCATGCAAGTCTCTCCAGGCCTCTCTGAAATCGTCCTGCTGGTCGTTTCTCACAGAGCAATAATATTCCATAACATTCATATACCATAATTTATTCAGCCATTCTCCAATTGAAGGGCATCTATTCAGTTTCCAGTTTCTAGCCACTACAAAAAGGGCTGCCACAAACAGAGAATCCTATTTTTATAAAGAACAACACACAGACTGTTTTTCAAGAACTAAATCTTAACGAATGCTTTGAGATTGAGGTCACCAAAAAAACTTGGATTTACTTGGCTCAGGGCTCCGAGAGCTTGGAGATTTAGAGAAAGGACCTGGATTCAAATTCCAGCTCTGCTGCCTCCTGCCTGTGTGACTAAGCTCAGTTCCCTCAACTACAAAATGAAGGGACTGGAGTCCGTGGCCCTCAAGGTTTCTGTTTTACCCTAAATTGGTAATTCATGGTGTTTCCTTCTATTTCAATAAATTCATAGTGATTCTCATAACTACCCCTACTGAATTCTGCTTATTGCCAAGGCTCATGCACTTGCCATTGGCAGGGTAACGTAGTTTATAAATATGTAAAGAAAGTATGAATTATAGAAATGGGAACATTAAAAATGAATGACTCTGGGCCTTCCAAAAAACCCATTTGAATGTGTGCAGTTGTTAATGGTACAATTTGGACCTGATATAACTACATCTCCAAACTCAAGTATCTTTCATATACCATTAATATTTGCAAAAAACACTTAGCAAAGTGCCTGGCATATAGTTGGTACTTAATAACGGTTTACCAATTGATTGTGCATTTATATATTCACATGTATACATATGTACATAAATGTTGTTCTCCTCACTGCCCCCCATTAGAATGGGAGCTCCCAAACAAAGCTGTATATAATAGAGATCATGGATTTCTTTTAATAGTCTCTCTAGATGCAAATGTTCACATTTGGTTTTTGTCAAATACGGAAGAAAATTGTAAATTTAAAAGAGAGAGAAAATGTTAAGCTATTTGGGGGCAGAGATTATTTCACCTTTGTACTGGTACCCCAGCATCTAGCCCAGTGTCTGACCCATTGTATTAGTAGAGGCAAGAAGACTTTACTTCTGGTTCTGCCTGAGATATTGACCATCTGTGGGACCTTTGCAGGTTGGTGGCTTCTCTTAGCCTCAGTCTCCTCAACTGTAAAATGGGCATAATTAAGCGTCTACTTTCCAGGATAGTTTTCAGGTCAAGTGACCAAAGAGCTTTTGTCTTTTGGATGTTTCAGTCATATTTAGCTCTTTGTGACCCTGTTTGAGGTTTTCTTGGCAAAGATACTGGAATGGTTTGCCGTGGTCCTTTTCCAGCTCATTTTACAGATGAGGAAACTGAGGCAAACAGAGTAAAGTGACTTGCATAGTCACACAGCTAGTCAGTGTCTGAGGCTGGATTTGAACTCAGGTATTCTGACTTTTGTACCACCTAGCTGTTTTAATTTTGGGAACCTACTGAGTGTTCTATGAATGGCTCCCCTTCTGTGATGATTCTGAGGGTCCCCCTTAGGGCAAGCTAAGTATGAAGTATGTTTTCTTCCATGGGAATGCCCTGCCTGCCAAGGTGCTGTTTATGTTTTCAGCTCTGACCTGGCCTTTGACTTGGAAGGATATGTTTTCATCCTGGTGAATGACGTCCTGACGGCTGCCAATGGCGCCTACGTGAAACAGAAACTCGATTCCAAGGTTGGTAGCACCCCAAGGCCTCTTTGGGAGGGGTTTACTGACACTGGACATTCGTATGGGGCAGTGGGCACTAGTGGAGGGTGGGGAGAGTAAAGTTTGGCAGAGAAGTGAGTTGCTTATTGTCCTGAGAGGGTTAGACTGAATAGTATGGAGGCTCCTTGAGGGCAGGGATGCCTTCATTTTGTCTTTGTGTTCCTAGGTACCTAGAACACTATCTGATACACATCAGGGGCTTCATAAATGCTCACAAATAGTATTGGGTTGGATTCAGAGTAGAGTAGGGCTGGCTGGGATTGCTGCTGTGATTTCATCGATATGTGGAACTCCCAAATGAGAAATAATCTTTCTTTTCCCAGTAAAGCTCAGGGCTTCTTCTGAAACACAAGAAGCTTGGAAAGTTAATGGAGTCAGAGAGACATTAAGTGACTTGTCCAAGGTCATATATATCACAGACAGAGCCTGGATCCAGACCAGTTCCTTTCCCTCTCTGTTCTATGTGGTCTCAAGTTTAGAGTAAAGGAGAGATAAGGAACTGGTAGGATAGAGATCATACTCTTTCCCCTCCTCTCCTTCTTTCTCCCCCTCCTTCTCTTTCCTCTCTTGCTCTTTCCTTCTCCACCTCTCCCCTTTTCTTCCTCCTTCTTCCCCCTTCTCTGTCTCCCTCCTTCATTCCCCCTTCTTTCTGCTCTTCCTTCCCATTTCTCCCCTTTTCCTTCCTTTCTCTCTTCTCTTCCTCTTCCTCCTCTCCCTCTCCTTCTTTTTTGTCCTCCCTCTCCTCCTCCCCTCCTGGTCTTGCTCTTTGCCTTTTCCCCTTTTTCTTTCTCCTATCCCTCTTCCCCTCCCCCTCCTCCTCATTAAAATCCTAACCGCTAGCATTTATATAGCACTTTAAGATTTGCAGCATGCTTACATTTCTTATCTCATTTAATCCTTCCACCCACAGTATGAGATAGCTGTTATTATCCCATTTTAAAGATGAGAAAAATGAGGCAGAATAAGTAATTTACTCAGGGTCACACAGCTAAAGCAGAATTCAAGTTTGAGCCCTGCTTAAGTCAGGGTTATCCATTTCTCCCTCCAGCTGCTCATCTAGCTTACCCTCACATTACAGATTGGGAAATTAAGGCTAACAGATTTGCCCAAAGAAATAAACAGTGGAAAGGGAATTGGAATCCAAGCCCTCTGAGCTCAAACCTTCTGTTCTTTCCATGTGTCATACTCCCCTTCTCTCAGGGGACAATGAGGTACTTGATTGGGAGCTTGATTTCTGAAGCAAGGTATTTAAGCCTTAATGGTTTTTAGTAGAACCTGGGGGGGTGGGAGGACTATCAGTTCCGAGCTCAAAAAAGCAGCAGAAGTGATTTGACACAAGCATTCCATTTTACAGATGAGGAAATTGAGGTGAAGGGGGCCAAGATGGGGTGGGCCTTTTGGAGAAGCTGAGAGTGGAAAGAAGAGCTGGTGAAGGGGATGGAGGTCTCTCGGAAGGTCTTAAGGCACAGGGGGAGGAGGAGACAGAGAGGCAGCTTTGTGGTCCTGCTGCTGGAAGCCCAAGCCAACATACAGGAGTGTCAAGATTGTCATGAAGATTTGGGGAAGATTTGAACTTTTATTTTATGTAGAGTGAGAACGGTGTTGAGGGTGATGAGGATGGAGACCCCTACAGGAAGCTTGCTTTGGGGTAATTACACATGAAATGCCCTTTATGGAAGCAGTGTCTCCTAATGCCTTCCTTCTGTTGTTTTTTATTTAGCCTGGACATGGCTTGCTTTGTATGGACTTGTGTGCATCTGGTCTCTCCCAGTAGATTTAGGGCTCCTTTAGAGCGGGTGTCTTTTGCCACTTTTTGCAAAGTGGTGGAGTGCATAAATTGTGAATCGATTTCCTGGTGTTTAGTACAGTGCCTGGTCTCTAGTAGGAGCTTAATCAATGTTGGTTGATTGATTCTGGTTGCAAATTTTGTCTTTGACCTTTACCACCCATTACCTCTGACAGCCTTCTGAAATAAATTTACTAAGTTGTGAAAGGTTGCAACCCCTCCCTGGAAAGGGAGTTCCCTCTTCCAGGACCTTAGGCCTTTCCAAGGTCTGAGGATCATCTAGATAAGGAATATTCTGAGCTTTTCTGTGCTCAATGGTGGGAAAGAACTAAATAAATGTGGACCTTTCACTCCTCAAGCAAGCACGCCTAGCTATCTGGAATAACTCTCACAGTAGACTTTACTTTGGTGGTACAGAAGATAGAGTGCTGGCACTGGGTTCAAACGTGGCCTCAGACACTTACTGGCTGTGTGACCCTGGGCAAGTCATTTTACTCTTATTTCCCTTAGTTTCCTTATCTGTAAAATGAGCTAGAGAAGGAAATGACAAATCATTCCAGTATCTTTGTCAAGAAAACCCCAAATAGGATCACGAAGAGCAGGACATAACTAAAAGCAGCTGAACAAAAAATTAGTTTACAAAAAATTGTGTGTGTGTATACACACATATATGTGTTTGTATATACATACACATTTGTATAGATACATGTATATGAACATAGACACAGAGTGTATGTTATGTATTATCTCATTTGAGTTTTTTTTTATTTATTAAAGCTTTTTATTTGTATAACATATGTGTGGGTAGTTCCCCAACATTGATCTTTACAAAGCTTTCCATTACAAATTTTACCCCCAGTCCCCTCCCCTCCCCTAGATGGCAGGAAGTCCACTACATGTTAATAATGTTGAAATGCTTGACAAGTTAGGCAAGAAAAATCCTATCTACAAGAAAAAAAAGAATCAGAGAAAGGCAACACAATGCAAGTAAATGTCAATAGAGATCATGAAAATGTTACGTTGTGGTCCATATTTCATATCCCTCTCTCTGGGTGTATATGGTTTTCTTCAGTGAACAATTGGAACTGGTTTGAGACAATTCCTTGTTGCAGAGAGTCATGTCCGTCAGAATTGATCATCATATAATACTGTTGTTGCTGTATATGATGATCTCCTGGTTCTGCTCACTTCACTCAGCATCAGTTCATGCAAGTCTCTCCAGGCCTCTCTGAAATCGTCCTGCTGGTCGTTTCTCACAGAACAATCATATTCCATAACATTCATATATCATAATTTATTCAGCCACTCTCCAATTGATGGGCATCCCTTCAGTTTCCAGTTTCTAGCCACTACAAAAAGGGCTGCCACAAACATTTTTGCACACGTGGGTCCCTTTCCCTCCTCTAAGATCTTTTTGGGATATAGGCCCAGTAGAAACACTGCTGGGTCAAAGGGTATGCACAGTTTGACAACTTTTTGAGCATAGCTCCAAATTGCTCTCCAGAATGGTTGGATCCGTTCACAGTTCCACCAACAATGTATTAGTGTCCCAGTTTTCCCACATCCCCTCCAACATTCATCATTATCTTTTCCTGTCATTTTAGCCAATCTGACAGATGTGTAGTGGTACCTCAGAGTTGTCTTAATTTGCATTTCTCTGATCAATAGTGATTTGGAGCAACTTTTCATATGACTAGAGATGGTTTTAATTTCATCATCTGAAAATTGTCTGTTCACATCCCTTGACCACTTATCTACTGAAGAGTGGCTTGAATTCTTATATATATGAGACAATTCTCTATATATTTTAGAAATGAGGCCTTTATCAGAACCATTATCATTTGAGTTTTTAAGAGCTAAAAAAGTTATCTCAAAATCCAGGCAGGGTTTACAATTTAATAGGAGAGTCCCTCAAGCCAATTTACTTTTATTTCAGATAAAATTTCACAACAGGCTGATTGCCTGCTCTGGAACCTACAGAGTGTTAGGGGTGACTCAGAAAGGAGGGCTGGAATGGGGGAAGAGGGTGCAAGAGGCAGGTCAGATTTGTTAAACTGTCAGGGAGAGCAGAGACAGGCACAGGGAGCTCAGCATAAGCTCTGCACCTTTAGTTGCCAGCGTCTCATAGCCTGTATGTATCAGAGCTGGGACTTGAACCCGGGCTTTTCTGGTCCTGAGGCAGGCTTTCTGTGTATTTTCCTCCTAAGGACTCACAAAAGCCCAGCAGTTTGGGAAGATTTCATTTAGGGGCAAAGTCACTCACATTTCAGGGAGTCGGGAGGACATCCTGTTAAGTGCTCTGTAGAGTTACCCTTGATTAGAAAAGTGCCTCTGAGTCATTCAGAAACATTTTTTAAAGGCCCTTTTTAAAGGTCAAAATGTTGGTGCTTAAAGGAATAAACTTTAATCTTCTGGAAAGTTCATATATGAATCTCTAGCTTATTTCATTTGTCAGGAATCTTTTAGAATGGGAGGCAATCCTTAACACTGAGTCAGTGGACCCCAAGATGGCTGGGCTGGTTAGATTGTGAAGAGATTTCAGGAGGTCCATGAATTTGGATGGGAAAAATGACTTTTTAAAATTTATTTTCATTAATCCCAGACTGAAATTTAGTATTTCCTTCAAGTATGAATTTTTAAACAAAAATTATTCTGAGACTTTCCCAGATGGCCAGAGAAATCCGTGATCAAAAAATAAGACAAAACAAAACAAACAAACAAAAAAATCTTTTTAAGAACCTCTCTTTTAGAGGGACTTTTTCAGTAGGCATTGATATAGTTGAAAAAAGCGATGAATTAGTAGAAAGAAGACCTGAATTTTAATCTTGGCTCTGCAACTTGCTTCTTATATAACCTTTGATAAATCACTTACCCTCTCAGCCTCAGTTTCCTCATCTGTAAAGTTCAAATCTTGACCTGGACTGATTTTGTAATCCTGTTAAATGGAGTATTTTTTTCCCCTGAGGCAGTTGGGGTTAAGTGACTTGCCCAGGGTCACACAGCTAGGACGGGTTAAGTGTCTGAGATCTGACTTCAGGGCTGGTGCTCTATCCACTGCCACCAGGCTGCCCCTGGAGTTGTATTTCTCAGTAGATTTGGGAGCAAGACTGCTGTTAGGTACTGGTTAATCTTGGATAATTGCTCTGTCTCCTTAACATCACAGTTTCTCTGTGGAATTAGAAAAGGAATCTTAGAGACCCTCTAAGGGTGTGGGGGCCTTCTCCTCCCCCCAGGCAAGAGCAGCTTCTCACCTCCTGTGATTGTGGATTGGGGGAAGGCTTTCTACCCTGGAAATCACTGGAGTTCCCTCTCCACGGTTTTCCCAGAGACTCTTGGGATGAGTGTGTGTGTGTGTGTGTGTGTGTGTGTGTGTGTGTGTGTGTGTGTGTCTTAATGATCTTTCCAGGATAAGTAACAAATCAAGACCCATTCAATGGTGCATTTCAGAACAGAAAGTAGCTGAGGTTTAGGATGGTAATTTTAGTTTGGGGTCTAAAGTAATACTGGACAGTCCATGTTAATCAGGGATGAGGCCTTAGGCTAACTAATGATCAAATAGTTTTAATTGACAAGCATTTATTGAGCACCTATTGTTTGCAGACTCCAAGCTAAATCCTAGAGATGCAAAGAAGGAGAAAGTCA
Organism: Myrmecobius fasciatus; assembly: GCA_023553655.1. NCBI lineage: Eukaryota > Metazoa > Chordata > Mammalia > Dasyuromorphia > Myrmecobiidae > Myrmecobius > Myrmecobius fasciatus. Next base: position 39,344 of record JAJPUD010002035.1, on the reverse strand, counting down.
TAATCTCAACCCTCAGAGAACCTCACATTCTTAAAGGGGAGACAACAAATACATAATTGTCATTTTTCCTTTGTTCTCAAAAAAGGACCCTGACATCAGGGAGGTGAGACCATGACGTGCAAGTGACTTGGATTTGAGTGAGGGAGGCTGGGAAGGTCATCTGGCTCACTTTCCCCTCCAGAGTTATCTAGGTCCAGTCGCCCTCTGTAGGCCAGGACAACTGGAGATGGCCCTAGACCTGAAAAAGCAGAAAGTTAAATGAAGATGTATGAAATAAATGGGGTAATTTATGGTGGGGGGATCTTTATTTATTTATTTATTTATTGTGGGGAGGAAGGTCTTTTTCCTCACAGAAATGTCCCTTTCTGCTTTGAGGTTTAAGGAGCACAGTTCAGTCACCATCTCCTTTTGGGACACCTTTTCTGATCCTCCCATCTTACCTCATTAAATGACTTTATATTGAACTCAGCTGCATTCCCCAGGAGCCCAGCTGAGAGAGATGAGCCTATTTATTTCCATTTAATTCAAGGAGCAGCCCATTGTATACCAAGTATCACGCCAGGAAAGAGCCAGAAAAGTCTGCTGGCTTTGGGAGAAGTTCTGGGCTTTTGTTTGGTGGGACTGAGCTCAACCCATCCCTGTTTCCTTTCCTAGGAGCTGGGGAAGTATGGTCTCCTGTACTACAATGCTCTGTTCATGATCCTTCCCACCATGGTCATCGCCTACTTCACAGGAGATGCACAGAAGGTAGGACCCCCTTGTTAATCTTGCCCAGGTCCCGATTTAGGCTTTTGGGGGTTTTGTTCCGGTCCAAAAGCCAGGCCTGCCTTCGGGTAGGAGGAGTGGCTCATCAGGTGACCAGAGTGGAGAGTTTCCTTCCCAGCCCTCTCTCCCTCTGGGAGATGGTGCCAGAAAGCCTCAGAATAGCTGCTGCTAGAAACAGAAATAGCACCCTGGCTGCCTGGACACTTTGCAGGAAAGGAGGAGGAGAGGGACGATGGAGGCACAAAAACACTCCCACTGAACTTTTCCATGCCTCAGTTTCCTCATCTGGGAAAATGAAGGCAGATTAGGCTCGTCTGGGGACTTTTGCTTCTAGATTTGTGTTCTTGAAGTTGGGAGATTATCTGAAGCCCACCCGAGCCCTAAAGCTTTCTCCTTCAATTGATTTTCTATTTTGACTGCTGACTCACAATGCATTGGATATGGAGCCTGAGCCCCACTCGGTGTCCCAACAACATAAACAGCAGACAGCTGCCGGCACCAGCGGTTTCCTTTTAGTCTCTAGTAATCCCTGTTCCTCTGCGGCAGATGTTTGGTTGGCTCTTTGCCAGTGCCTTTTTAGCAAGGCTGCATCAGCCAGGAAAAATGCCCCCCATGCTGGGAAAGTTCCTGGGATGTCACAGATGAGAGGGAAACTCGGGGTTATTTTGTTTTATTGTTATGACGCGCTTTTTACACTATGGTCACTTCCTGATATATCTCTCCCCCCTCCCCAACTTTTCCCCTCTTCTTTTCCCTACCTCTCAATAGAATCGTCATTCATTTAAAAAATATTGTGCAAAACTAGCACACACTGATGGTCTAGTGTATGCAGTGCTTGGTACCCATGGGCTTTGCTCTTTCTGCTGAGAGGGTGGAAATCTATTTCATCATCTCTTCTCTAGAATCAAGGTGATTGGCTCCTCTGAGCCATACATTTTGAGCTGGAAGGGACTTTAGAGGTCACCTGGGCCAACCTTTTCCTCTTCCAGAAAAGGAAAGAGTCTGAGCTGGGGAGAATCTGCCCACACTTATACAGGTCCTAAATGGGCAAGGTGGGCTCTGAATCAATTCTGCCCTAGTGCCACTGCACCACGGGGCCTCTGCCTTCATGAGGCTTCTAGAATTGTTCTAGATGGAACTGAAGTGTGCTGGGTTTATTCTCTTCCTCTCCCCCTTTCTCTTCTTCTCCCTCTTTCTTCTCTTCCTTCTCTTTTCTTCCCTCTTCTCCCCCTCTTCCCTTCTTCCTGCCACCTTTCTTTTCCTTCACCTTCTTCCCTCCCCTTCCTTCTCCTCTTTCTTCTCCCCGTATTTCTTTTCCTCTTTCTTCCTTCCCTTATTTTCTTCTGCTTCCTTTCCCCTTCCTCTTTCTCCTCTCCTCTTCATTTTTCTCCTCTCCTTCTCCCTCCTTCTCCTCCACTCCCCTTTCTCATTCATTTCCTCCTTCTCACCTCCTCCCCATGATTCCTCAGTGCTGTTGTCTCCATGGGGTGGTTAAGAGTCCTTACAGCTTGGTAGATGTGGAAATTCTAAAATGTTTGTTCAAGTAAAGTAACAAACCCCATCTTCAGCATCTCTTATGTGCTATGGTCAAAAAAATTGCTCTTTAGATTAGTGGGAATTGCTCTCAAGACTGGATGTCTTATATGGAGGCTTATTTATGGAATTACTTTTGTTTGTTTTTTAAAGAACCATCATAAAATACTCAAGACTTTTTAAAATATGTCAACCAGTCAGTCAGTCAATCAACAAGCATTTGTTATGGAGACTAAGCCCCACTGCTGGGTATTAGGACAAGGATGCCTTCTAGAAGGTTATGTTCTATCAGGGAGATGAGAACTCCATCTATAGCTATAGAGCAGTACAAATGCAGATTATTTGGGAGGGAAGGGGCAGCTGGGCTGGAGCTTGCTCTAGGAGGGCTTCTTGTAGGATAAGGTACTTAAACAAAGTCTCCCTTTGAGGAGCCATCTGAAGACATGGGAGCAGGAAAATTATCATTGTTGCAGATGGTGCCCTCGGTAACATGTTGGCTGGACAGGAAGGGGTTCAGCCCCTGAATTTAGGCTTTGGCCAAGGAAGCACCTGGACCTTGCCAGGTGCAGAGTCTCAAGGGTGGCCATTACTTAGAATGGCCGCTTCCTCTGGCTGGGGAAACTCCTCCAGCATTTGAAAAATATATTTGCTGCAGATCTTTGGTTTCTCTATGACCTCTGTTTTCCCTTTGATCCTTTCCTCTCTCCCCTCCCAGAGAGCCATCCTGTAGAACAGAGAAGATTTATGGCTCCCATTTATATAAGACTCTTAAGGTTTTGCTTTACATACATCATGTCATTTGATGCTCACAATTATTATACCCATTTTATAGATGTGGAAACTCCAGGAAACTTGAGTGACTTGCCCAGAGTCAGAGTATCTTGAAAGTAAACTATGTCAAGAGGAGCTGGAGAGGCAAATACTGAAATATCTGGGGACCCCAAAGCCTGGGATTTGCCTGTGGGAGTTAAAAGGGGCAAGCACAAGCAGGGCTGTCCAGCTGGTATTCCCTGGACCTACTGGGTTAAAAGTCAGCAGGGTTAAAAATGCAGAAATCTTAATGTGCTTATATGAATCATAAGATGGCAGATATAAAGGGGCTTTGTAGTCAGTCAAGCAATGAGCATTTATTAAGCACCTATTCTATACCAAGCATTATGCTACATGCTGGGGAGGGAAAGAAAGGCAAAAATCATTTCTGCCCTCCAGGAGCTTACAATTGAAGAGGGTGGGACAGGGAGACAACATACAGGTAAGCAGTGGACAGACACATCCAAGTGTATTGGAGATAATCTCAGAGAGAAGGCCCCGAGATTCAGAAGGACTGGGAAAGGCTTCCAGGAATTTGAAGGGAGCCAGTAGGTAGAGAAGGGGAGGGCCAGAGAGCCAGGAGTGGGGGCAGTCAGGGAAAATGCCCAGAGCTGAGAGACCAGGGGCTTGGGGGAGGAACAGCCAGGACGTCAGTCACTAGATCCAAGAGTGTGGGGAGCATAAGTATGAGCAGATTTCAGGTAGGGCGGGGAGGGGGTTAAGCATGTTGGGGAGGATTTTGAAAGCCAGAGGATTGCATTTTTGATCCCAGCAATAATATAGAAAACCATAGGACTTTATTGGATAAGTCGGGACTCGGGAAGATCAGGTTGGAGCAGAAGCTGGGGTGCAGAGGGACAATACTGGAGGCAGCCAGATCCCCCTCCACCCCTACTGCTATCACAATAGTCCAGGTGGAAAGTGATGGCCTGGCCTGCACAGGCTGCTGGGTCAGAGGAGAGAAGGGGGCAGATGGGAGAGACGCTAGGAAAGCAAAATCAGCAACAAATTGGAAATGGGAGATGAGAGGAGAGGTGAGGATGGCCCCTGCATTGGGGGCCTGCTGTCTGGGAAGATGGAGGTGCCCTCCTCAGTAGTAAAGAAATTAGGAAAAAGGGAATGGTTTGGGGGGGAGAGAATGAGTTCGGTGGGGTGTGCTGAGCTTGACCTGGCTGTGGGACCCCTGGTTGGCGGTTCCAGTTTGGAGTCTAAGAGCCGGATCAGGAGAGGTGAGAGTCAGCTGCATAAATGCTGGCTGTCTCAGCTCCTGCTCCTGGGAAAGCCAGCTTCTGGGCAGCCTTCTTTCTCCCTGAGGCCCTTCCCCATCTCCTCCCTCTCTTCACAGCTGCTCAGTGCTTCTCCACCCTCCCCAGGAATGATTTGGCTTCTCCTTTATCAGTGTTTTGTATTTACTTGTCTGGGTAATTGCTGTTCCCCTCAGAGGAATGCAGACTCCCGAGGGGCAAAAAGGTGTCTCTCTCTCTCTTGTTCCCAGGCCTCAGGTCTTGTTCCGCCCCGAGGGCCTATTTTGAGAATGTTTGTTGATTGATTTCATCCATTCTTTGTATTTAAAGATATGGAATCATAATGGAGATGCTTGTGGCTGCTATTAAAATCCCCCAAATTATGGCGCAGGAAAAAAGTTGTTTTTAAAGAACTAAGTTCAAATAAAAAGGGAGGGAGCTAACTTTATCTAGGAGAGCCTATGGCTGTGCCAAGTGACAAGGTCCCAAAGCCAGTAAACACGTTTGCAATCTGTGTTGGAAGCTTCTGTTTCCTTGAATTTCTAGGATGAAGCTGCAAAGAGATCTCTCTTGTGTCCTTGGAGTTTGTGCTGATATTAAGATTTGTCCCTGACTGTTATTTTGTGGCCTGTTTGTGGACTTTGGGCCCTGGGACTGGTCCAGCAATTACACTGGGAGAACGGGAGATAAAAATAAGTGAATTTCACTGACACATGAATGTTATTTTCTTCCTCCTTGTCTTCTTGAGCCCTCATTTAAACAAGATTATGATCCACTTTCTATAAATAATAGTAAGAATAATAATGATAGTAATAGCAATAATGCTAATTGGGGTAAGTATAATATGGGGGAAAGTGCTGAAGTTAGAGGCAAAGTATGTGAATTCTGACCTAAGGGCCTCTGTCATTTATTTATCTGTATGATCTTGGACAGGTCACATAACTTCTGTCTCCGTAGTCTCATCTGCAAAATAAGAATGGGAGTTGAGGATCTTGGTGGTTCCTTCCAATTTTAAAGCTTTGATCTGTTGGATGGTAAAAAATCGTGAGGCAGAAATTATCTCAGGTTGATGAAAAGTTTAATTAATTATTAATTAAAATGCGATAGCCATAATGCTTACATGTCTTTTGGTAGCCCAGGCAAGGGACTAGAGAATTTTCCTCAATTGCCCCAATTTTTATAGCCCTGCCCAGACAACACTGGCTTCTTCCCTTTGCCAGTCATTGTTCTCCACTTGACGTGATGTTGACATGAAACCTTTTCCTTCTGCTGGAGACATACTGTTTTTCAGACCATCCAGAGGTCTCCTGTGCATACTTTCTTGCCTCCTTTTTCTATTTTGCAACCTTGTAGATCAGTTCAAATTATTCTTCCTTATTACAATATTCTGTTATATCCAGATGCAGAAGTTTTAGCCTTCAGAGCCTTAATCCTGATGAGGGGAAGAAAGACTACAGGATCTCTAGACCCCTGCCACCTCTAAAATCTCTGAGTGTGGTACAGTGGGAAGTGCTCTAGATTTGGAGACAGAGGACTCAGATTCAGTCTCAACTCTACCTGGCTTGTTTTTGAGCTCTCTGGACCTTAGTTTATTCCCTGGGAAATGAGGATGTTGGACTGGATCATCTCAAAAGTCCTTTCTGGCCCTGACTCTTGAGATCCAGGCAGATATAATATAGTTCTGTGCTCTAAAGAGAGGATAGAAATTTTAAGGCCTGTAAATTCTCATTTTGAACTGATAGTGATTTTACGGTGTATTTATGGGACAGGGGACCCAGACAGTTTCTACTTTATTCCATAAGTTCTTAGAAGTCTAATCTTTCCATGACTGGTAAAATCTCCTAAATCAGGCCCTTCCCCCACTGAAGAAACTGGAATTGCCCCAGGTTTCAAAAATCCATTGTAGACTCCTTAACCTGGCCTTTAAGGCCCCCAACAAGTTAGCTGTAACCTCTGAACCTTCCAGCCTTGTTTCACTTTCAGCCCTTTCATGGAGTTGTGCATCCTGGGCTCCCTCCCCTTAGTCCTCCTGGCTTGGAGGGTGCTCTCCCCCCAGCTCAGCCTTTTCAAAGATTCATTTCCTCAAAGACGGAATTCTGGTATCAGGTGTTGTTAAGTGAATTTCCCTTCCTGTCAGGCTCTTTGTTATTTTATTAGGTGGTTTGCTTTTGTTTAGTTTTGACCAAGCTGCTAGAGTAGTTTGATTTCCTTCCCCAGCTCATTTTACAAATAAGAAAACTGAAGCAGATAGGCTTAGATGACTTGCCCAGGGTCACACAGCCTATAGGCATTTGAGGCTGGATTTGAATTCAGGCTGTCCTGATTCCTTGGCCAGCAGTCTGTTGATTAAACTACATAGCTGCTCTTGAATTCACATAGCCCTTTCTTAATGAAGCCTTTCCTGCTTTTCCTTTCTCCCCTCTGTCAACATCTGATTCTCCCTCTTTGTCTGTGTCTGTGTCTCTCTCTTCTCTGTCTATATGTTGGTCTCTCTGTGTGTATCTTTGTCTCTCTGTCTTGTATTTGTTGGTGTCTCTCTCTGTTTCTCTTTCTGTCTCTGTCTCTTTCTTTGTCTATCTCTCTATCTCCTTCTCTATCTCTGTCTCTCTTTTACCATTACTTATATTTAATTATGACATTGAACATAAGAACATAGATTTAGAGATGGAAAGGATCTTAGAGACCTTCTAATCCAATCCTCATCCTATACACTTACAGATAAGGAAACAGAGGGGGAGAAAAAATTTGTGACTTATCCAAGGTGCTAACAATTTATAAATACCCACAAGCTGAGATCTGAACTCAAGCCTTTCTGAACTCCATACCCAGTGTCTTATCTATTTTGCCATGCTGACTTTCCAATCTAGATTCCATTGTTTTTATTCCAATTAGTCAATCAGTAGATACTTTTATTAGGCACCTACTATGGGCCACACCCTGTAGTAAGCCGTGGAGATACAAAGAGTCAAAAAGCAGTCCCTGTCCTAAAGGATCTTATACTCTAAGGGTGTATGGGGGCAAGGCAACAAGCAAACCCGTATGTACTGACAAGCTCTATGCATGATAAACAGGAAATAATTGGGGAGAGGGGAAGCACTGGAATGGAGAGGGGTTGGGCTCAGGCTTCCCCGTAGAAGGTGGGATTTTTGTTGGGGCTTAGAGGAGGCACAGCCTGAGCTTATGAGGTGGGGAGTTGGGACCTTTGCCACTTTTAGTGCACCCATCCACTGCTCTAACTTTCATGTACATTATAGGTTCTTGACAAAATTTCAGTCTTATTCCTGCTAAAATAAATATTAATAGGACAGGGGGTAGAGCTAGGGGACAACAGAAGAGAAGGGGACAACAGTGTATTTATGGATTTATGTGACACAAAGAAATGTGTTTGATTGGGGATTTCTTCTAGTGCCACAGGATTATCCATGCGCCATTTCAGAGAAGCCCCTAGATCTGGGCATAATGCTGGTATCCTCCCTGTACTTTAGGAAGGCTATCTGGAGCATCTCTTTCCCTTTACAAAGGAAGAAACTAAAGACCAGAACAAGAATAATGACTTGGCTTCAGGCCATAAGCAAAGGACTAAGTGTCAGAGGCAAGATTTGAAGCCTGGCTCACATCTTTCCACACTTGCTAACTGGGGGATTCCAGGCAAATTACCTGACCTCTCTTGAAAAGGAGGCTCCAAATCCTTGCATCCTGCCCTTGCCCAGAGCATTATTCCATGCCCTGGAGTATTCTGGGCTTCAGATGATTTTATTTACCTTCAGTAACCCTAGGATTAAAAAACATTCCACTGGGAGATAAAAGCAGGTAAAAGGCACCTGCACCAAAAGACAGATCAGTTCACAAGGAAATTCCCTGGAGCTCCCCTTCAAAGTCCAAGAGCTCTCTTCTAAAACCTTTGCCCAAAGGACACACATCTTGAGCCCAGATCAGCCACCTGGGCTAAGTGATCTCAAATGGGTTCGGGTACACTCCCCAGGATTCTGGCTAGGATGGGATGGGTCATATCCTCCTGGCCTACCCCAAATGTTCTTTGTAATTCCCTTTCCCGAGACGTCATTCCCAGAATGGCCTCCTGCTGGGGCTGAGCCACTCTGCTTCTCCATGCTGTTCCTTGGAAAGCTGACTTGATTTCTTGTCCTCCACACTTTCCAAAAGCTCTTCCAGCTTTTCTGGCCTAGATCTGGAGATCCGAATTCACCTCCAGGCTACAGTGAGCTAAGGGAGGAGGACTTTGTGGGTGGAGTTCTAGGGAAACAGCCAGAGGGCTTGGAATAGGAAAGAAAAGTCCTCCTGGAAATGAGTGGGACGGGAGTTGAGTTTGGGACCCTGCCCAGCAGAGTCAGAGGAGATGGGGGTGGGTGAGAATGGGCCGAAAAGTGCCAGGAAATCGATGCAGGTGTGGCTGGCCTGAGCCGCTTCGGGTGGGCAGCAGCCCGGAAACAGGGGAGGCAAACAGGCGACTGGAGGTTCCAAAAGGCAGGCTGACCGAGGCCTGGAATAGGCAGCCTGGCTTGCTCCAGGGGAGACCTCGGTTACAAAGTAATCAATGGGCCATTTGTGGGAAGCTGTTCAGGGACTTGTTTGGAAAGAGGCTTCAGCCCCAGACACTGGAAACTGACATGTTCAGGTGATACAATGTAACTCCACTGACAGGTTCAGGTGATACAATGTAACTCCAGTGGCCAGAAGCCAAGTTGTCAATGGCGGCTCATCGGTTTGTTATGGGTATAAGTACACATATCCTTATATAAAAATCCATTATATGGAAATCTATTGGCTACATGTTTATTCTAAGCAAAGCAATTTATTATCTGTAAATGTGCATTAACAATTTGTAGATAATAAGCATGTCTTAATTTTATAAATATATAATAATTGCACTTCATTAGAATTAGTTTCCTTTGTAATCCTGGGTATTTATTTTATGCATTTAAAACGTGATTCTGAGGAAGTGTTCAAAAATTCCACCAGAAAGACAAAAGAGTCAAGACTGGGGGAAAAAAAAATTAAGAATCCTTTCCTTAAAGTACTTATAAAAACCTCAGCAGGCACTTAATTTCTGCTTCAGTTTCCTCGTTTGTAAAATGGAGATTAATAATAGCACCTCCCTCTCAGTTTTGTGAGAGTAAAAGGAGGTGCTTAGCATAGTGCTTGGCACACAGTAAGTCTTCTTCAGTCATGTCCCACTCTTAATGACCCTATTTCAGGTTTTCTTGGGGAAGATATTGGAGTGGTTTGCTATTGCCTTTTCCAGCTCATTTTACAGAGGGGGAAACTGAGGCTAGCAGGGTGAAGTGACTTGTTTATGGTCACTCTGATAGTAAGGGGTTAGGGCCAGATTTGACTTCAGAAAGATGAGTCTTCCTGACTTTCTCCACTGCATCTCTTAATTGCCCTGGACTCAGTTCTATGTCAATATCAGAATTTATTATTATTGGTAATGCGGTAGTGGTGGTAATGGTGGTAGTAGTGGTGGTAGTAGTAGTAGTAGTATTCATAACAAAGAGTAATAATTTTTAATCATTGGCTTATAGATTGGAGATTTAGTGTCATCTAGTCCAAGCCTCTCACTTTTGCAGATGAGGAAAATGAGAGTAGGTGACTGGACTGGCCCAGATGATAAGTAACAATGTTATTTGAATCTGGCACCTTCTAACTCTAAATTTATTTATCTTTGCACAGTTCTATGGGGTTATTTTGGGAAAAGAAATACCCCTTCTTAAGAAACAGTGTACACACACACAAACACATACATGTATTGAAAGAAATGTGTAGAACTTATTAATACTTTTATAACACAAAACATCACAAGCCCCTGAGAAATGTGTTGCCAAACAGAGCAAGGGAAATAAAATGGCATCCTCATGTCAGAAGGAATCCTCCTTCTCTTCTGCCGTGTGTATGGAATTTTCTTTCCTACTGTTTAAATTCAGAATAAGAAAAAATTAACTTTCAAAAAAGAAAAGAAAAAAAAAGCTTTTTTGGCCAGGGAGGGGAAAAAAAAAAAAAGCTTTTCATTGAAGTTATTTTTCCTTGGAGCTGTTTCTGACTGGTATTAGACAGTTATTAAATACTTAGCTGGGATCTGGGTTCAGGGGTGGGACTTACTTTCTGCTGCGTTTATATTTTCCATCTTTGTCTAGGATCTGGGGCCTTAGAAGCTAAAGAAAAGATCTGGGGCTTCTTGTTTTGTTTTGACAGAAGGGGGTCTGGGCTCTTTGGACTTGGGCTACTCGTTCAGTAGGTAACCAACAGAGCAGCTGAGTTCTAGACTCTTGGGGGGGTTCTGTCTGAGCTGGAGGGAGGGGTAACTGCATCCGATGCTCCCCTCCTGTATCCCCATACTTGAAGCTGGGGATTCTTTTGGCTTTAAGCCGACCCTTCTTCCTACCTCACTGTCCTTTTTAACCTTGAATCTCTTTGAAATGTCACCTAATTGTAGGATTTTAGGATTGTAGTGGGATGCTAGAACTTGAGCTAGAAGGGATCTTTAAGATCTGGCCCCATCCCCTCATTGATGGTTTAGTGACATCCAAAGTCTCACTGACAATCGTCAGTTTTGAGTTCTTTCTCCAAGAAGGTATAAATTCAATTGATTAGTTTTGCCAATTTGGCAAGCATTTATTAGGCACTTACTGTATGCTAGGCACTATGTTAAGTGCTGGAAGGACAAATACAAACAAAAAGACAGTCCCTGCCCTTAAGGGCTTATAGTCTAGGAAAGGAAAGATTGTACTTAAGGGGAACTGAAAAGCCTGTAAGTTCCAGAGCCAGAGGCATCTTCCAAAACCAGAAGGCTGTGTATGAGGAAATGGAAGGGAAGTCTGAGGAAGAGTTGGGAGAGAATGGAGGGAGTGAGCCAGGAAACCTTGGGATCTAATCCTGCCTCTGAATTGCCATAGCACTATGACTGGATCTCACTAACTAGTCTTGTGCCATGGCCAGAGGTGTCAAACTCACACCCCTGAGTCCACAAAACTCCAGACTTCCGGCAGAAACAGAATAAAATTGAATTGGGAAATGTTTAACAAAAGAAATTTACAATAAAACGTAAGTAATGTTAAGAGTGTTTTCTAAGTCACCATCCTTTTTGAGTTTGAGCCTGCTGCCTTAGGCTGCTGTTGCTGATCTGCTGTGATGGAGGAAATTTCCTTACTGGGATTTCCTTTTTTGCCAAGGAAATCAGAGATATAGTAAAAGGAAAAACTTTCTCCTGGCCCAATTCTAGGTGTTTGGTACACAAAGACAAAATTAAACACGGTTTACCCTCAAGGAGTCCATATTGTTCTGGGTGTGTGTGTGTGGGGAGACCTTGGCAATCAATGCATAAATATAAAATATCTGGGGGGTGGGGCAAGGCAGTGGGAGGTAGGGATAAGGCATGCATTAACACTTAGGTGAGTCAGCAGTGGCCTCCAGTGCTGGGTGCCCCTCAAGCTGATAAAGACCTGGGCAGGAAAAAGAAAAAGAAAAAAAAAAATTGATCGACAAGTTTATAGCCCTAGGGAGTGGGCAGAGAATAAAAGCCTTGTAATTGGCTTTCTCTTTACTTTTTTTTTGGGGGGGGGGCAATTGGGGTTAAGTGACTTGCCCAGGGTCACACAGCTAGGAAATGTTAAGTGTCTGAGGTCACATTTGAACTCAAGTCCTGACTTCAGGGCTGGTGCTCTATCTACTGCACCACCTAGTTGCCCCTTCTTTTTACCTTAAAAAAATAAGGACACGGTTTTTATGCCAGGTTCCTCGGGTCCTAGACCTGCCAGGAAATAGCAGAATTTGTCTTCAGTTTCTACTCATAAAATATTATGTATTCTAATCCCGAAGGCTCCCCTGCTTTATACTTGGAAGGCATAAAAGTCACCCGGGCTGACAAAGATGGGGCAGGTTCATTAAACAGCTTTGCTGAGCCTCAATTAGGCCAGATTGCATTGAAATCTATTAACTGCTGTTGCTAGATCACTTTCCTTGCACACAGCCAGTGACTCTTGCCAGGCTTAGGGAGCTGTCTCCTGGGCCTGCTCCCAGCAGGATGGGCTGGAGAGGTGTTCTCCAGGAGCCATCAGAGAACAGAGCCCATCTGTCTGGCTGTACAAGGGCGGCCCTGTAGCCTGGCAGTGTGGGATAATATCTCCATTATGCAACCTTATAAATTACAAGCCTTGGATGAGTTATATGGGAGCTGGCCGCAGCCTGAATTCCATACCTGGAGGCTGCCTCCTAAGCTCTGATGACTGAGAGAAATGAGTGTTCTTGTTTTTATTTGTTTATTTAAAGTTTTTCACAGCTCCTGTGCCAGGGCCAACAGCCTCTCAAGGGCAGCCCTCATAGCATCTGAGCCTCCATGTCTCTTGCCCATAAATTCCATTGACCTGATAACTACAAAATTGTAAACTGATTCCTTCTCCTTTGATGATTAGGTGGCCTTTTGAAGCACTCTTTTGAAGCTTTTTATCTATTCAGCTGGCAGAATGAAGTCTCTTGGCCTTCTAGGATATGTGTTACTTTTAAATTTTAAGAAGAAAATTCAATTCAATTAAAATTTTAAAAAATTAATATCTTGTATTTTTACATCACCTTCATTTCTGAGTTTACCCCTCCTCCTTCTCCTACCTGCTATCCCGTGTTACCAGAATTTGTTTAAAGTAGGAAAAACAATTCAGCAAAACGAATATCTACCCTAAGAGTATTTACAGTTCAGCAAACATAAATATAGGAGACTGACTCACTTAACCTCTGTCTACCTCATTTTCCTCATCTGTAAAATGGGGTAATAATAGCATTTTCCTCTCAGGGAATCGAATGAGATAATTTTGATAAAGTTGGCAAACCCTTTAAAATGCCATTTAAATATGAGCTCTTATTATTATTAATAATAATCAACCAGAGTGGTCTAGAGCCAAGTTGTGCTCCATATTACTATCTTTATGTTCTCAGAGTTAGGAGAGAACCAAAACCCACCTTTGTGGGGTTGATTGGGGCACAAAGGTAAAATAACATAAAATAAGTTCATAAAGGGCTTTGTTGTACTTAATCTCATTAAATCTTTCAGGCCTTTCTACTGCACAAATAGCCTTCTAGAGTTTTAGGGCTGGAAGAGACCTTAGTAAGAGAACTGTAGCTTCCAAGAGGGAAGGTGATAGGCTCACTGTGTTCTCCCCTTCTCACCCCAAGGCTGGAGTATTGAGCTGTTAGTTCAGCTTAGTAGAATTTAGGAAAGTGAGGAGAGGCAGGAGAGCTTCCAAAATGGAGCCCCCAACATGGTAGAACTAGGGTTGGGAGAGGCCTTAGAGGTCCCCTCATACAGGATGGCAAAGGGCCATCATTAGGTACTTTATGGTGGTAATTCTCTTCTGGGTATGGGTTGCTAAGGTCCCTCCCCACTCTAAAATTCTGTCATTATCCCAGCTTGCCCAAGGTCACACAACTAATAAGTAGTGAAATAATAAAATCTCAGAGTTAAGGAGCTCAGAAGTCATCACCAAGGACTATTTAACCTACCGAAGAAAAGTCCTGGATATATGTATGTGTTGGGGGAAGGATACTGATGTCTATAAATAGCTGAAGAGCTGTTGGAAGGAAGAGGGATTGAATTGGTTGTGCTGGCCACTTTTGTTGTTTGTCCATCTTGGAGGTGATGTGACTGGCAAGTGATTTGGAGTTAAAGTGAGGGAAGTTGTACAAAGTCATCAGTCTCACTTTCTCCTCCGGAGCCATTTGGGTCCAATGGCAAGATACAGATCAGACTGAAGGCAGAAATGGGAAGAATAATAATGATAAGAATTTCAAAGGAAGCACTTTTACACTCGGTGTAAGCCAAGATGCTCCAACAAGTTGGGGCAGCTCAAAGTGGAAGGAGTTGCTTTGGAAGGCAGGGGCTTTTTCATTGTTGGGGGAATGACCACTTGCTAGGGATGTTGTTGGGGAAGGAGATCAAGGGAACTTGCTAGATAAAAAGCCTAGAAAGGCTACTCAGGATTTTGGGTTGAATCTTGAAGAGGATTAGCAATGGAAATGTCTTCACATTTGGAGGCAGAGGACCTGGGTTCAAATTCCTTAGTCCCTCTGTGACTTACGTCCCTGGAGACAGCCCTGAGACTCCCCTTGGAGATGTTTGGGAAAGCAGCCAGAATTGGCAAGGATTCAGGGCAAGTTATTGAGGATATTTTGCAATGGAAAGAACCAGTAATTTTGGAGGTAAATTTGGAGGCAGAAGACCTAGGTTTAAATCCTGGTTTCTGTCACTACTTGTATGTTCTTAAGAAAGTCATTTTCCTCTGTGTCTCAGTTTCCTTATTTGTAAAATGATCTTTAGATTTCCTTCTATTTTTAAATCTGTATTTAGCAGTGTTTTTTTCCCCCTTGGAGGTCAAGATAGACTTTTATTTTAAACTTATTAAAAAACCTTTTATCTTTATTCCACACCAAATAAAAAGGGCATTTCCACACAATAGAACAAAGGAAGATGACACTTGAAATCACAAATCTGTTATCTGCAAGCTAGTTTTCTTTTTAAATGTATACTAATATTGAAAGTTGTCTCTAAGAAAATTCAAGCCTACCCTGAAAACTTCCCATGCTAATGAGTGAAATGTTCGGTCTCTAAACCCCATAGAAGGTCTCATAACTGAATATGAGGGTTGTGAAATTGATTTGTTACCAATAAAAAAAAAATTACCAGTAAGTTACCAGTAAAAAAAAAACAAACAAACCCCCAAAATGGTTTGATTTGTATACTTATTTTATATACCTATATTCTCTGGGTCATGTAAAAAATTTTCAGGCAAAGAGAGGTTGCCAGTAGAAAAGCTTTAAGAAGCCCTGCTTTAGACAAGGAGCCCAGCTTCAGCACCCAAGAAAAAAGCAAGGCTTCTTCCTACGCCTCCTAACTCAACTAAAAAGGCTCTGTACAAAGTGCTCCCCCTTTCCCTCCTCCCCACCCCCATCTTTAGCCAGGAGGTAGCAGATCCAAGGAGCCTGGCCCAGCTAATTCTGCTATATTCCTTGGAGCTGGCTAGGTGTGCAGAGTTTGGCTGTGTCAGGTTACACTTGGGGAACAGGAGCCCACAGTCAGCCCGAGCAGAAACCTCAAACCAAGCCCTTTGTGGACTTTTTCTGTAATCATGGCCCTAGCTCAAGCCAGATTTCAGATTGTGGCCAATTCTAGCTGCTTTGGGGAGCACCGGGAGATGAATGTCTCCAGGGGGAGTTCTTCTAGGGGCTGTCTCCAGAGGCACAAGTTGAAATCAGTAATCTCTTTGAAAAAAATGAATAAACAAATGACAATTCATTTGTTTTTATTAAGCTTACTGTGCTACACACAAGGGTCTAAGTCTGAAGGCAGAGGCAGACCTGCTCATAAGAAGTCTGTTCTAATTGGCAGGGGCTGTTGGCCCTTTTTTTGTTGTTGTTTTGTCCTGGACCCCTTGTATGGGTAGTCATTTTGGGGAAGTCTATGGACTGCTTTTCTGAATTATGTTTTTAAACGTAGAAAATAAAATGCATAGAATTATAAAGGAAACAAATGATATCGAAATAAAGTTGTCAAAATTTTATTTGTAATTACATGGATCCCAGTTTTAATCTGGTAATAATAGGGCACGAGACCTAAAGAGCCAGACCATAGAAGATGGATGCTGGAGAGTAGGGGATAAATACCCTGAAAGATGATGGGGTACCCTGAAATAGTGGGCTTGGTGAGGAGTTCCCCAGCCAGGATAGCAAGGGGCCCCAGGGCTGCAAGGACACACATTTTATACCAGTGATCACAGTCACAGAGCTGGACTGGCTCTTGGAGATAACCGAGTCCCCCGAGGGAAGAAACTGTGGTCCAGAAACATCATGTGATTTTTTTTTTCTTTTTGCTGAACAATTGAGGTTAAGTGACTTGCCCAGGGTCACACAGCTAGGAAGGTATTAAGTGTCTGAGACCAGATTTGAAGTCAGGTCCTCCTGATTTCAGGGCTGGTGTTCTAGCCACTGTGCCACCCAGCTGCCCCAACATCATATGATTTCTGTGGGCTCTCCGGGCATGATCGGTGTGGTCCAACCAGGAGCCGTCTTGTTTCTGGGCCCAAGGTTTTGTGCGTGTCGCTGAGGATTCTGCCTTGTATGTATCATCACATCTGTGATCAGGGAAGGAAGGGAAGAGACCAAGCCTTTAAGTGCCTACTATGTGCCAGGTACCAGAAAATTTGGAAACTAGATGTTTCTCTCTGCCATGCTCACTCTTTGCTTTTTGCTGAGGTGATTGAGGTTAAGTGACTTGCCCAGGGTCACACAGCTAGGAAGTATTAAGTGTCTGAAACCAGATTTGAACTCGGGTCCTCCTGACTTCAGGGCTGGGGCTCTAACCACTGTACCACCTAGCTGCCCCCATGCTCACTCTTTAACTTATTTTCAACCTCCCTGATTGCCGGCTCCTTCCCTACTGCCTCCAAATACGCCCCGTCTCCCCCATCCTGAGAACCCCCTCACTTGATCCATTCTTCTCTCATTCTGTTTTTTCTTCTGCCCTTTGTAGCTAAACTCCTCCAAAAGGCTGACTCGGTGAGCAGCGCCACTTTGGCTGCTGCTCCTCCTCCTCCTCCTCCTCTTCCTCCTCCCTTTTAAACCCCACCCTATCCCTCCCTTGGCCGCAAAAGTAAAGCTCGGGTCTGCCCTTGCCTCTCCCCACCTCTGTAAATTCCAGTGGCACCTTCTTGCCTCCAGGATTAACTGCTCTGCCTGGCAGGTGCAAGCCCCTTCTGAGCTGCCTCCCTTCCCAGTCTTATTCCCGCCAGGGACTTGGAGCCAAGACACTGGATCCTGGCTAGTCCAGCAACAAGAGCTTCCAAGGCTCGCCTCTGGGCCTTTTCTCCGGCTGCCCCTCACCCCTGTCCTGGAAGGCCTTCTTTCATCTTCTCTAACTATTGATCTCCCCGGCTTCCTTTAAGTCCCGTCCTGTGTTTCTCTCCCCTTCCCCCCCCCCCAATCTCTCTCTGTCTCTGCCTGTCTGTCTGTCTCTGTCTTTCTCTCCAGGCTGAGTCTGGGAGAATTTATGTTACTTGAAGTGAGATAACATAAAATCTTAAAGTTAGGTCACTTGGTTAACATTTATTAAGCACCTGCTGTGTTCCAGTATCATGCCTGGATCTAAGGTTAGTGACTGCAATGGCCTGGCTTCTGATCATAAGAGATTCACATTTATATGGCACTCTCCATGCATTATCTCACTGAATCTTCCCAACAACCCCTTAGGTAGGAATTATCACTATTATATTATTTCAAGGTAGAAGGTGCTGTTATTATACCCATTTATCAGATGAGGAAACTGAGGCAGACAAGAGTTAAGTGCTTTGTTCAGAGTGACACAGCCATTAAGTATCTAAGGTAGGATTTGAATCCTATTCCAAGTCCAGCCCACTCTTTTTTGTATCATTCTTTTCATGTCTTTCTGTGTTGCTTATTTGTATTTTATTGTGATTCTCATATAGATTGTTCTACACTCACATCATTCTGTATCAGCCCTTACAAGACAGTTTTGTAAGGAAGATTTTTCTCTACTAGCTCCTTGACTTTTCTGGGCCTCAGTTTACTCACCTGTAAGATAAGAAGGCTGGGTTGGGTGACTTCTCAGTCCTTCAGAGCTCCATCTCCACCATCCATGGATACTATTTTCCCTCTCGAGCCTTGATGGCCATCTCCAGAGAGCTGAGAGCTTGGTTTTTCCACCCCTCCCTCATTTCACTTTGTCTAGGCTATTTCATCGAGGCAGGTCTCTCCGTGGACCCAAGTTGAAATCTGGCCCTGCTCCTTGGTAGACAGATGGCCTTTAGGACTGATTTGGTGCCCTGTAGCTGCACCTCCTGGGGCTTGCCATCTGAACTCATATCTAGGCCGGTCCTTGGAAAACAAAAACCTGGCGCATCCTCGAGCCTTCCCCGGAACCGTTTCTAGCTTGGGCGCACCTGTCCCAGTTTACTGTCTGTTGGCACAAACTTCAGTCAAGTCAGCCAGTTTATATAATGTCAGGCCCCTTTGGAAGCCCAGGG
This sequence comes from Myrmecobius fasciatus, assembly GCA_023553655.1. Taxonomy (NCBI): domain Eukaryota; kingdom Metazoa; phylum Chordata; class Mammalia; order Dasyuromorphia; family Myrmecobiidae; genus Myrmecobius; species Myrmecobius fasciatus. Next base: position 20,956 of record JAJPUD010002035.1, on the reverse strand, counting down.
GCTCTCAGGTAGATGGTGTAGGGTCAGCCTGTTAAGGAGGACTCTGGGAAGAATCTTGCCAGCAGTGACTGAGAGAGACCTCCCCCCCCCCCTTCTGTGATTGTCACAGGACAATCTATTCCCATTACCTTGATAAACTCTGGGACAAAACTGCCTCTTGCCGTTCTGCTTCGGACTCTGCTGCAGAGAGCCCAACTCCATGGGACCGGCCACGTTGTTCGAATGCCAAATGTATGCTTGCTAAAAAAATATATGGAGAGCTCACACAGGGCGAGCGCTCACCAGGAAAAATGATACAAGGACACTCTGACACTCCCAAGGTCTCTTAAGAACTTCAGATTTGATTGTGTGACATGGAGGACACTGGCCCAGGACTACCCAGCATGGCACCTTCTCTTCAGAGAAGGTGCTGTGCTCTATGAGCAAAGCAGAATGGAATTAGCCCAAAGGAAACGAGAAATGTGCAAAATTAGAGCATCTGCCCCAAATGTTCCCAGGGATGATGGATGTCTGACCTGTGACAGAACATTCGGAGCTTGTATTGCTCTGATCAGCCACGGTCAGACCCTGAATCTCATCTCTGTCATAGGGCTAGCATTTTGGTTCTCTTGGAGAGAAGGAAGGATGACAACCAGCTGGCCGGCCATTGTGCCAGGCACTCTGCCAAGTCCTGGGAATGCACAGAGAGCCAAACCAGTCCTTGTCTCCAGAGCCACTGGCTGGGGAGACAGTGGGTCCATCAGTGCAGAAGAAGGGAAGCTCAGAGGGAAAAGGGCTACAGCTGGGGTGCAGCAGCAGGGACCCAGGAAAGGCCTCCTGCAGGGGAGTTTGCGTCGAGACTCCAGGGAAGCCAGAGATCTTTAGAGGTGAAGGCACAGGGACGGCCCGGGCGGCACAAACACTCCACCAACACCTAGCAAAGCCGCCGCTGGGTTCCAGGTCTAGAGCTCTGAACTTGGAATCGGGAAGAGCAGCATCCTCCACACACATCTTTATGACCCTGGCCAGGTCGCTTAATTTCTGTCTGCCTCAGTTTCTTCACCTATATATTTTACGTTGTGTTTGAAAGCATGATTCTGAGAAGGGACTCCTAGGCTTGCCCGATCTGCCAGAGGTGACCATTACTCACAAAAGGTGGAGCATCCTTCTGTTGGTCTTTGAAGGCCGTGGAATCATCTTCTAAATGAAGAAACTGGGGGAGGGAGGGCACTGGCTTTCTGCCACGTTCATCCTCTGCTTTGGTGATCATTTCCTCCATCTCCCTAGCAGGGAGACCCTTTGCTAAGCTCTTATTTCAAGGATTTCGTTGGTGAGAACGGATGCCGGGCCGAATCGGGGACCTGAAATTCCCACACTCCCCTGTGGGTGGACAGAAAACATCATTTTTTCTGCTTCTGAAAACATTTGCTTCTTGCACGTTGGACGCCATCTGGAGAGGGATTATTGGGGAGATGAGCCAAAGAAGCCGCTGAGTTGGCCCAGTAGGACTGGTGTCCTCAGCGGGTCTCGGGTTGTTTCCCTGTGGGGAGGAGACGGGGAATCCAAGCCTCCCCAGCTCCATATGGAGAAGATAAGGAGGCTGCTCCCCTCCCCCCCCAGCTGCTGCTTGGTTCTGCTGTCCTTGGATCGTCCCTGGGGCGCTCAGGGGGCCGTGGATGGGCACCGGGAAGGAGGGTTCGGCTTGACATCGAGTGTTTGGTTGTGTTTTACAGGCAATAGACTATGACGGCTGGACTGACAGTCTGTTCCTTCTGCAGTTTACACTGTCCTGTGTGATGGGGTAAGTGTTGGGGACCTTCTGCTGCTCTTGCTGCCAGTTGGGAAGCTTGCTTTCCTGGAGGAATAATAATCTCTTCCTGCACTCCACGTTGGTTGTATCATAGGAGTGTGTTAGGGGAACCTACCTGCTAGTGGCTGCTGGGGGTTCTGGGAGTCACCTGCCAGTGGCTGCT
>JAJPUD010002035.1:6577-18994 GCA_023553655.1 Myrmecobius fasciatus | reverse complement strand
GGGAGCCACCTGCCAGTGGCTGCTGGGGGTTCTGGGAGCCACCTGCCTAGTGGCTGCTAGGGATCTAGCTGTGGCCAGCAGAATAGATCCCTTTATGTGAGAGGATGATAACAATACAAGGAGACTGAGGGGCAGTTGTGTTCTCTGACCTCCCTCCTCTTCCTTCTGATTTATTTCATCCACAAGCAACATCTGGTCAGGAAAGGCTGCTTTGCAATTCCTGAGGGGTGTTATGATTCCAGCTGGGGGGGGTGGGGTTTGGAGAACCGACTGGCTCCTTAATGGCACAGCCCCCTTTAACCCTTTTTCAGGCTTTCTGGGTTTCACACTTAGACGTGGTCCTCCACAGGAGCTGAAAGGTTCAGTCCCATCATTTAACCGATGAGGAAACTGAGGCACAGAAAAGAGAAAATGACTTGTCTCTTGTCACAAGGAGCCAGGATTCAAACCCAGCTTGTGGACTCCCCATCTTTGCGATGTATCACACTGCTCCTCAAACATGGCGGCTTTGCAGAGGTCCAGCCTTCCTGCTCTTCTTCAGATCTCTTAGAGCTCTCTCACTGGGGAGACTTAATTGAGCTCCTTGGTCGTGTTTCATGGCATGTACTAACAGAACAAAGAATGGGTCGTGGCTGCAGAGAGAAGCAGCGCTACCCAGTGGGAAGAGCACTGATGCTGGAGTGAGATAACCTGGGTTTGAATCCTACCTCGAATGTCTGTCTGAAGCTCAGTGCAGAATGAGGTGATTGGGCTGAATGGCCTCCAAGTTCCCTTCTAGGTCTCCTCTGTGATCTTTGGGACAGATGGTACCCAAAGGTACCCAAGTTATGGCGCTCCTTCTGAGTCCTTGATAGTGTGGAAAGCTAGAAAGAACCACAGAGTACTTGGGTTCAAATCTCTCTCTTTCTCCCTCCCCATCCCTCCTTCTCTCCCTCCCCATCCCTCCTCTCTCTCTCTCTCTCTCTCTCTCTCTCTCTCTCTTTCTCTCCCTTCCCATCCCTCCTTCTTTCTCTCTCTCTCTTTTTTACAATTTATTTTTAATTTTTGAAATAGAGGAAGTATGGCATATGAAACTTTAAATCTATGCACAACTTGCTATTCCTTTCAAGTATACAACAAAACTATCATGTTTTTTTTTCCTTTTTATCTCCCCCCATAAATGGCTACCATTAGACAAATATATACATTATATATGTTTATATAATACATACATATGTATGTATAACACACACATATATGTAAAATTATCCTATATATACCTCTATTTTTTTTTTCCTTTTTGCTGAGGCAATTGAGGTTAAGTGACTTGCCCAGGGTCACACAGCTAGGGAATGTTAAGTGTCTGAGACCAGATTTGAACTCAGGTCCTCCTGACTTTAGGGCTAGTGCTCTATCCACTGCGCCCCCTAGCTGCCCCTATATATACCTCTATTAATCAATTCTTTCTCTGGATGCAAATAGCATCTTTCTTCACATGTCCTTTAGTTAATTTGGGTATTTACACTAGATAAAATAACTTACTTGCTCAATCATTTTTTTGCTGGGGGGGGAGGGGAGGACTGAATTTCTTTAATTAAATGATTTCCCCCCAGTTACATCAAAACAGTTTTTTTACATTTGTTTTTAAGATTTTTGAGCCCCAGGTTTTTCCCTTTTCTCCATCCACAATTAAGAAACCACATGTGAAGTTATGCAGATTTCCATAAAAACCAAGTTGTTGGGTTCAAATCTTACCTGATTAATTTATAATCTTTGTCATCTTGGACTTAACCTCCAAACCTCATTTTCTTTGACTTTAAAATGAAAAGCTTGAATGAGATGATCTCAGGGCCCTTTTCACTCTTAAATCTATGCTTTACAATCCCGTGAACTTCTCTGCACCTCAGTTTCCCCAATTGTAAAATGAGAGGCTTGGACCAGATGATCTCAGAATATTCTTCTCAGGCTAAATCTACAAACATATATGTGATAATCCTAAGGGAGAACACAGTTGGGTGGTGCAGTGGATAGGGCACTGGAGGTGACTCGGGAGGACCTGAGACACCTACTAGTTGGAGGACCCTGGGTGTGTCATTTTATCTTATTTGCCTCAATTTCCTCATCTATAAAATGAGCTGGAGAAGGAAATGGCCAAACCACCCCAGGATTTCTGCCTGGAAAACCCCAAATAGGGTCATGAAGAGTTGGCCATGACACAAGATTTTTAGCTGGTATTCATGGGACCCTTTCAGATTTGCTATTCTGTAATTCATTGACTTGCTCAGGATGACTTACACCTGTTACAGCTGCTGGCTGTTATTTGTAGGATCGGGGTTTCTTAACCCTTTCTTCCAGGTGTACATTAACCACTTCCCCCTCTAATGCTTCCTTATGGAACAGAGGTGACTGGGCTATAGAGCCACTGCCAGCCAGAGACTAGATCCTCTGGGTTCTGCCAGCCTGAAAATGCAGTGAGCACAGGTCTAGTGATTGACTAGCTGGCTCTCGAGGCTCAGGAGCTGGGTTCAGGTTCTCCCACTGACATTTTGTATTTTTTTCACCTTGGAGAAGTGACTTACTCTGGTGAAGCAGAATACACTTCCTTATTCAAATTCACAGTGCCTCTTAATTCAAAACGATCAGGTTTGTTTTAGTTAACTGTTATCAATTATTATCAACAATTTTATTAATTATTAGTAATACCATTAATGTTAATATTATTAACTGGGCTCAAGTCTAGTATTAATAATATTATTGAGTGATATTATTAATTAGAATCATTATTAATAACTTTCATTTTATATATAATGTTTAAAATTTGCAAAGTCTTATGTTAACTCATTTGATCCTCATGACAGCCTTGGGTCCACACAGGGTCACACAGTTATTGAGCATCTGAGTCAGGATTTGAACTCTGGTCATCCTGATTACAAGTGCAACACTCTTACCCACCGTACCCCCAGAGTTTACAGTTTACCGAAACCCCCCAGATCTTTGGGAAATGTTGCTGTCTAGCTGGTCATTCTGTTAATATTTACTGCTCGGAACATGCTACTGGGCACGTGGTGGATACTTAATAAATAAATAATAAATAATAATGAATAAATAAATTAATAAATAAAATAGTGAGCACTTCAGTTTCCAGAAGGCGTGGGACTCAGCGCGAGTCAGAGAGCTCATCATTATCCTACAAATTGAAGCAGCCTGAGACAGTGATGGGGCCTTGAGCCATTTCAGCCATAAGTTCCCAAACAGTTTTGCTGTGTTTCTTTTCCCCTTCTTCCTTTTTTTTCCTGCTTGTTCCAACTGATACAGAATTTCCCCTGATGTTAGCGTGAGCACCTTAGATGGGCAAGACTGGGTGGCCCAATGTGGAGACTTAGCTCTGAGCTCCACCAGCCCAGGAAATCAGAACTGGGATTTGGACAAGCGTTTGTAAGCCGGAACCCATGATGGGGGTAGAAGGGAAGAGTGTGGCTCTGCTGGTGGTTCCGTTTGGGGGTAACTCTGTAGGTCCCCCCTCAGTAGAGCCACTGGCTTTTCCCTATTGAGTTCTCCTTAAAGTCTCATATTACTCCCTGCCCTCATATACATATCACATAAAAACACAGAGAATATATCATCATAATTACAGTTAACCATATTAGATTATAAATACTTATAATTATATCTAACTTATAATTATGTTTAATGTTACATGATTACATTTAACTTTATATTATTACAAGCATCTATATGGTAAATACGTAATCTACATATATATATATACATATATATGTATATATACACACATACACAAACACTTATTTGGGAGAGGGTTGAGCTAGGTAGCTAAGCGCCTTTGACACTAGTTATGTGACCCCAGGGCAAATGATTTTACCTCTTTGGACTTCAGTTTTCTCATCTGTAAAATGGGGATAGTGATATTACCCATCTTCCATAATTATTGGGAGGATCAAATGAGGTACTATGTATAAAGTGCTTTCCAAGCCTTTAAGCTGTAGATTTATACACACTATTAGGATTACTTAATTTTTTAGAGCCCTAGAAAACTCTTCAGGTACAGGTTAGTGGCTGATTTGCCTTGGGGGATGGAGTTTCCACACTGGGAGTTCTCCAGTCTGAGCCATACCCATAGACAGCCTCACCAACAAGTCCAAGTGTTGCAGTGTGGCCAGAATTCCGGGCAGAGGGCTCTGCCTGTAAAACACAATCTCCATCATTTTGCCCAACTGGAAAGGTTGTGAGACCCAGCCTCGCTGGCCCTGGAGACTCGATTTCGAATCCTCTGTCCCACTGTGTGACATTAGAAGAATGACTGTTCCTCCATAAGATGCATTCATTCAGTGATCATTTATTAAGTGCCTACTGTGTGCCAGGCATTGTGTTAAGCCCCGGGGATACAAGAAGTGGCAAAAGACGGTCTCTGCTTCTAACCTAAGCAAACAGCTTACAACTTAACGGGAGAGACAACATGCAGACACATTATACAAAGCACACTTAAATGCAGGAGTAACAGGACGTAATGAACAGAGGGAAGGCATTGGGATTGAGGGGCTGGGGATCTGGCTGTGGGACGGCGATACATCTCACAGACCATCTGTAGTGAGTCTGGAAGGAGTCGAGATCAGTGCTGAGGAAGGGTACACTGTGGAGATGCCGCCTTCCAAATCTTTGACTCCAAGGCTTAGCTGTATCGGAGCTCTCACGGATGTGCACCCTCCCCATACGGTGCAGCTCACATCCTTGTGTCCTGTGTCCCCAGCCCTTCTTTCACCCCCTCGGGGTGATGGAGTGTGCTCTGGACATGCTGTGGGCTGTTGTTCTGTCACATCGGACTCTCCATGAGCCCATTGGGGATTTCTTGGCAGAGACATCAGAGTGGTTTGCCATTTCCTTCTCCAACTTATTTTTTAGATGAGGAGACTGAGGCAAACAGGATGAAGTGACTTGCCCAGGATCACACAGCTAGTATGTGTCTGAGGCTGGTTTTGAACTTGATTCTAAGCTGGGCGTGTTATTGACTAAAGCATCATCTACCCTCCCTTCTCTGGACTTTCCTCAATTACAAAATGAAAGGGTTGGACTAGATGCTTTGAGATCCCTTAGGTGGACTCTAGAGTCTATAAAAGATAAAAATAAGAAGGCTCCTGCACTCTGGGAGCCGCTGTTCCACCGGGGAACAGAACGGATGCTACCTGTGTATGAGATGCTCCTGCCCCAGGAGCCGCTGTTCCATTAGGGAACAGAACAGATGCTACCTGCGTATGAGATGCCCCTGCCCTCCGGGAGCCGCTGTTCCATCACCCTGTGTTACGATCCACCTTGTCTCTGACTCTTGGGTGACAGGTCCCTGTAGTTCCTTGGAGACCGCCGCCATTGGTGTCTGAAGGATGGGCCTTGGTCTCCAAAAGGAGCCGGGCGTTGGGGGCATCTGGCTTCTGTCAGAGAGCTCTGCAGGATGGCCCACTTTCTCTCTCCTCTCCCTGTACTCGAAGTGTCTGAGCTAGAATTCAAATCCAGAGCACCCGACTCCCAGTCCCATGTTTTATACTTTTTGTGAAGGCCCTCCCAACCCCCCCAAGAATCGATCAGAGTGAGTGGGCAGCAGCAGCAGCGGCCATTGGCAGGGGGGACGAGTGGGGCTGTGTTTTGGCTGAACTCCCCCAAAGGCTTAAGCGCTCCCCTCTCTCCTCCTGCAGGTTCATCTTGATGTACGCCACGGTGCTCTGTACGCAGTATAATTCCGCTCTGACGACCACCATAGTTGGCTGTATTAAGGTGAGTTGGAAAAGCTCCGTCCCCCTGGGGGCCGATCCTCTGAAAAACCTTTTTTTGCTCCAAAACGCCAGCCTGGCTAAATAGCCCCAAACCTGCCAACACTTTTGCAAATAACCCATACTGAAATTTGTTTTCAAAATGTGTTTTACTGATATTTGTTGACTCTCTCCTTTAAAAGCCTTTTTATTTTTTCACTTCAGGATCTGAATCTCCATCCCAGCTTGGGCTTTAGTTCTCCCTCATACACAGGAGTTTTCTAGTTTACAAAGTGATTTCATGTTCCTTTTCTTTTATCTTTTAAAAATCATGAACTTGGCAACCATCATCAAAGGGCAGAAAAAAGGATCACCTGGGGAAGCGTGAATCTGCTTCCGTTTATTGTTGTTCAGCCGCATCTGACTCTCTGTGGTCCCATTTAGGGTTTTCTTGGCAGAGATACTGGAGAGGTTGCCATTTCCTTCTCCAGCTCATTTTACATTAAAGCAACTGAGGCAAACAGGGAAGTGACTTGCCCAGGGTCACACAGGTAGGACTTGTCTAAGGGTGGATCTCCATCTCCAGAGCTGGTGCTTTATCCACTCTGCCACCTAGTGGTCTAATGGAGTATATCATTCAGTGTATCAGAGTGACCCTGGACAAGGGACAACTTCTCAGCTCTCTAACTTGTAGAGAAGGTGCCAGCCTATAGTGGTGGAAGGACTTTGCTCCTGTGGGAGTCCTCTCTGCCAGGGATATCACAAGTCTCTTTCTCTGACCCCCACTACATTTAACCTGGCAGTGCCAGCTGCGCTCTCACTTGCCCCTTTCTGAGCTTCCTTCTTGGGGGCATTTTTTTTATGTTTCATTGATGATGCTTTTTTCCCCTCCATAAATATCAGTATCTAACCTTTCACCTCCCCCAGAGCTGGATATTTCAGAGCCAAGGACAGGAGTGGGGAGCCCTGTGACTTAGGAGAATTGGGCAAACATATTTGAAAAAACAAAAAGAGAACCCCATGTACTTCCCCTTCCCCTTTGGGGAGCTGGAGGTTAAGGCAGCCCATTCAGAAGATAAGAAAACTTTTTTTTTAAATAAAGAAAGATTATTCCGTTACTGAACAGAGTTGTCTGGACCTGCTTGGGAGGAAACTTTGTTCTAATGGCAACTCCCAAAACGTATCATGTAGAGACACAGATGGAGAAAAACTGGGGGAAATGTGTTGAGATATTCAGAAAGGGAAGTGGCCAGACCACTTTCTGACAAATCAGCCTGGCTTTTCCTTGGAAAAAACCCTTTTCCTAAGCTCCTCGGGCAGCCAAATCTGGCAGGATGTCCTTGCCTGTAGGCGTCTGCATTTGCTCAGTGCAATGGGTAAGGTCAAGGGGCCTTGGGCAAGGGCAAGTTTGGTGCCCCAGAAAAGTTTTGTGAACCACTTAAAATAGTTAACTTCAGGGGAAATGACCAGGGGACAGGAGGACCCAGCCTTCTTCCTTTAGCTCTTGGGGGGGGGCCCCACACCCGCCCCCCCCCCCCCGCCCCCCGGAGAGAGAAAGAGAGAGGGAGAGGGAGAGACAAACATAGGGAGACAGAGTCAGAGAGACAGGGGAGGGGAAGGAGGGAAAGAGAGGGGGAGTGTATTAAACACAAGTGTATTGAAGGGGTGATCAATGAGATCCCAAACTAAATAAAATCTTGATTCTTCTTCTTTTCAGAATATTTTAATAACTTATATTGGAATGGTCTTTGGTGGAGACTATATTTTCACGTGGACAAATTTCATCGGGTTAAATATCAGGTAAGCCATCTTTGCTCCTGAGTCTCTGTCTTGACAAATGAAGCTTGGGGGTTTGGAGGATAGATGCCCATCAGGAGAAACAGTTGGGAATGAGGCAATGGATGCTGGGGCAAAAAGACCCGACTTCCAGTCCCGCCTGGGAGGCTTGCTAGCTGTGTCCCAGAAGATCTTGGGCTCTTGGATGAGGACATTTCAGAGGCCATTTTGCCCAGAGACCTGGCCAAGATTAGACTGTCATTAAATGGCAGAGGTGGGATCTGAATCCAGATCCTTGGAATCCTCATATTTGTTCTGCTTGAGGAACGAGAGAGGAAGAACAGAGAGCTCCTAGCATGGGTCCTAGTTTCCCCTAATTGAATTACTCTCCCCTCTTTCTTCCCTTCCGGACCTGGACATCTTCTTCTGTAATGTAGACTTCTGACTGATGATAAGGCCACTAGGAATATAAAAAAAAATATGATATAAAATAGATCTAAAAATTTAATTAAAGTCTTTATAAAATATAAAGTAGTGCTTTTAGGGAAAGTGGCAGTTGGACCAGATTTGGACTTGGATTCAAATGCTGCCTGGGTGACCATGGGGAGGAGATGCTACCTCTTATCTCTTAAAAAAGGGATGGGGATGGACTTGATGTCCTCTAAGGGAAAGTAAGATAATGTTTGCCAAATAATAATAATAATAGTAAAGCACTTAGTGTTGTGTTTGAGGCAGAAATCTGGATTTGTAAATGAGGGATAGTCAATAAAGAGTAAATGCCCACTATTCCATGCCTAAATGCTGGCTTGTGGGTCTCAGGATAAATAAGAATCAAACAGTTCTTGCTGTCAAAGAGCTTCACTTTTAATAGGGACCTCACAAATACAATATTTTTGTTTTTTCATGTATTTCTTATTTTTAAACTTAATTTTATTTTTCAATGAGCAAAAATTGATGCTCTCTCTTTCCACGAAAGGAATGAGGGAGGGCAGGAAGGAGGGAGGGAGAAAGGAAAGGAGAAAGGGAGGGAGAAAGGGAAAGAAAGAAAGTAAGAGCTGCTGAAGATGGCATTTGGCTGGAACAGCAGCCTTTGTTGGTATCTTCCTGCTCCCTTTCCTTCCAGCACCTCAGTCCCTTCCTCTTTCATAACTTCCTTCCTTCTGTGAGACACCATCTACCTTCCCGGGGCCCAGGGCCCCACTCTCGGGCTCTGCCCATGTCTTCTCTCCTCCATTCCCCTCCCCATACCTTCCTCCTTTCTTCATCCAGAGCCCTTCTCTGAGCCTCCCTTCTCCTCATTCTCACAGCCAACCTCCTAGGTCAGTCCCTCCTTTCTCACCTCCTTTCTCAGGACACTGCTCTAGCCTTCTCACCGGCTTCCCTGCCTCCACTTCTCACTCGGCTCTTTCCTCTGACCAGCTGCCCATGCTTTCCTTACTGCGCCTCCAGGATAAAATGCAGGCCCTTCTTTGCACTTGGAAGGCTCCCAGTCTGAAAGCAACTTCTCTTTCCAATTTGGGTGCTCCTTATTGCCCCCCTCACCCCAATTTCTCAATACCGTCGTGCCATTGCTCCCCAGAATGGCCCCTTCTCTTGTCTCTCTGACTTTGCCCCCTGGTACAAGGCAGGTGCATCCCCTGGGAGCTCTGGCTCTCTGCTGGAATGGGCACCGGGCTCCCTTTTCCCTGAAGCCTTTCTGGATTGCCCAATTCATGACCTCCCTCCTTGGAAATGGTTTGGCAAACCCTGTTCCCTCAGGCTTAGGCAGCGTGCCCTGAGCTGGCAGTGATGGGGATGTTGCTGCTAACTCACTTTTATGGACTGCTTTCATGCTGCACAATTTGCAGTGAATTTTTATGTATTAACAGCTCTTGGAGGCACTGTGATGCCCATTTTGCTGATAAGAAAATAGAGGCTCAGAGAAAGTATACTTGGGTATCAGGGGCTGCCCTCTAGTCAAATCAACTCCTCTGCCACCATGAGAAGGAAGCTTAGAGTCAGTGGAGAAGACCTGATGGAGAGAATTGCAGTCAGAGCAGCTGATCTCAAGTCCTACAAAACTCCCTTGGGAGTTTACTACTTGGACAGACTTGGGCCTCTTTCCTTCACATCCTGGGTCTCAGCTTCTCATCTGTAAGATGGGTAGATCCTATCCAGCTGTCATCCTTTCTTCCCTTTGGCCAGTCTGTAGGGGAGCAAGGATGCTCTCACTGCACCCCTTTCGGTCCCGTTAATCTCCCCTCTGTTGGAAGCCCTTTGGGGTCCCGGATAAATTGGGAATAGTCGGCAGGGTTAGAATCATCTCCACTCTGGCTATTTACTGAGCCCCCAGGGCAGAGGACAGACTGGTCGAGTCCATTTATATTCAGTTCCTTAGACCTGCCTCATGACCTTGGTATTTTGAGAACAGTCCCAACCTTTTTGGTTTCCATGCTCCTTGGCTGTCATATCCTTAATCGATGTGCTTGGTACATAGTAGGTGTTTAATAAATGCTCACTGACAATGATTGGTTATCAGGAAACAAATTCTAGATTTTTTCCTAATCAAGGGATGAGGAAAATAAACAGTGTAGTGCAAGGGAAAACACATTGACTGGAACCAGAGGATTTGAGCCTTTCCAGATGTATACAATCCTCTGACTAGATGGCCTTTTGAAGACCTTTACGTTTGTGGATCTATGGTCTGGGTTCAAATCTCACCTCTAACACTAAGGGACCTGAAGATGTCACTGAACCTCTTCCTCATCAGTCTAAGGACGGGGTTCTAGGACCATTTTTGTCCTTTCTGGGTTTAAAGCTAGGATCTTGTGATATCAACATGCTGGCTAGAGTGAAGGAGTGAGGATGCTTCCTGGCATTGGCCTGAGAGCCTTTATCAGTCTTCCCCCTAACAACTCCAACAACAGAAAGACCTGAATTCAAATCCACCCTTTTGGAACCAATTCAGCGTGCATTTATTAAACACTTACTGCATGCCAGCCACAGTGCTAGGTGTTGAGAGTACATAAAAATTAAATTGCCCCACCTTCAAAGAATATCCTCTCTACTAGGGGTAACAACATGCACTGAGGCTGACTGAGGGCTAGTGATTTTGTCCCAGATTAGAGTCAACCTTCTGCCTCCCAAGGTTCTTGGGAAATGGGAACAGGGACTGGTTAGGCTTCTGCAGAATTAGGGAATTGAGTAATTAAATCCCTCTTCCTCCACCAGCCAGCCTTCCCAATGCCTGAGATGGCCAAGCATTGTCCCAGGCTCTGGTACCCTAAAACAAAACTGTCTGCCCCTTAGATGGACCCGCCGGGCTGGACCATAAGAATCCATAGGAAACGATGGTTCCGTTTTTTTCTACTTTCCTCCTTCCCTGCTCCCCACCTCTCCTTGTCCCAATCATCTCCCAGCCAGCCTTTGTGTTAGTTTGTAGAATTTCCCTAAGCAGGATTTTGCTTGGAAAGAGAGAATTTGCCTGACCAATATAAGATCCCCCTTCATCCAGAGCTTTGAGTCTCAAGAAGTCCCTAAAATTTCTAATTTTTGGGGGGTGTCTCTCTCCTCTCCTCCCTTAGCCTACATTCACTCCTGCTCTTCCTTCTGCCTTGTGGTGGACCTCCCCCCCAGGGCTGAGCTTCTCTGATCTAAGCCCAAAGCTCTTTAACTCCAGGGCTATTTAAATTCCTCAGCACACTCCAAACAAAACAATTTAGTGAGCTCAGAAAAGGCCTTCCTTCCCCTGAAGGAGCTTGCATGTGAATGAGTATGTAAAAAAAAAAAAAAAAAAAAAAGCCCCCTCCAGGGGGAGATGGAGTTAATTTGGTCGGTTTTCTTGGGATCCTTGTGGGTTTGGGGCTTTGATTTTTGAAACCCTACTTTGTGAATTACCATTCAAAGATGCGTACTTTAGAATGCTAAGCAACCTTTTGGGGCTCACTCTGAAGAGAAAGCCTTTTGCATGCTAAGAACCAGTGGGGGAAGTCTCCTCAGAATGCTAAGTAACTTTCTTTTGGAGGCAGTTCTCTAATTGCCTCAGATTTGTCTTTTCCTGGAATCAACTTTTCTTCTCTGGGAGACCAGAAGGTGAAAACCATGTAGCTGGAAGCCTCCTTTGTATTTTTAGCTTCCTTTTTCATTCTGTAAACACTGAGGATCCAAAAGACTAATTACTGTGGGAAGCTCCATTGGAGAAGGTGTGCTCTGTACCGGTAGGAGACTTAGGAGACAGAAGATGGACAGTATCTCTACTCTAGTAGTAGATAAGTAGTAGAAGCCTGAAAGGCAGAGGGTGGCTGTGCTTTTTTTGGCTTTTTAGCCATTTCCCAGTCAAATGACCAGCATTTATTAAGCGCCATCTTTGTGCCTCAGCCCACAGGATACAGACACAAACCCCCAAACTCTTCCAGCTTTCAAGGAATTGATGTTCTAGGAGGGGAGAGCACATGTACAAATATAATTGTATTGCCATGTTATAATAATTGGCTTAGCTCAAACAGAGGAGCAAAATCATGGCCCCAAAGTCTGTGTGCTTCAGGGAGTTTTAGTCAAAGTGTTTTGAGTTCAATCATGATCTGAGATCTTGCTTAGAAAAATCCCTGACATTGAGGCAGAGGGCCAGGCTGTCTGGCTCACTTTCTCTTGTCTCTGGCTCCAGTTAAATGCTGGAGCCACTCGGTGGCTGATACAAAATTGAGGTTCGGGAAGTATTTGGATGATAAAATATCAAATGATATATTATGATAAATATATAGAATAGATATAAATATATAGAATGTATATTATATATCATGTAATATATAATGTGCCAAATACAACATGATATAATGACACGAAATGATTAAATAATATAAAATAATATAAAATAAAATAAAATAATATAATATAATATAATATAATATAATATAATATAATATAATAT
>JAJPUD010002034.1:265133-350245 GCA_023553655.1 Myrmecobius fasciatus | reverse complement strand
TGTGTGTGTGTGTGTGTGTGTGTGTATGTGTGTGTGTGAAATTATATTGTATTAATTGAACAAGCATTTATCATGTCTACTATGGGCCAGGTACTATCCTAGTCACTGAGGAAACAAATATACAATGAAATAGTCCTTGAAATCAAGCAACTTTCTAACAGGGGAGAAAACACAGAAATATATAGATATGTATAGAACACACATAAAGATACAAAGTCATTTGGGAGGAGTTACTAACACCTGTTGAAGGGGGGGGCAAGAAACATCATCATTATTATTTTATATATTTTTATATTTATTTATCTGTATACATATTGTGTCCCCTAAGGAATTCCCCAAACAACCAAGCTCCTCAAAGAATTTCCTGAGAGTAGGCATTATTTCATTTTTCTTTTTATATTTCTATCACCTAAAAAAAGGTGATAGAATTATATTAAGCACCTACTACCCATAAGTGGTGCTTAATAAATGTTTCTGGAATTGAATTAAACTCGAGATAAATAAAGATTCTTTTAAAATGGGCACACTGAGGATTGGTAACAGTGACTGAACTCCCCAAAGCTTTGAATAATCTAGGAGGCCTATTAAGTTTCAAATAGGTTGTGCTTTACTCCTTGTTAGTTCAAAAGAACTAGGAAAGAGCATAGAAATAATATCTTGACACTCTAAGGAAACGAACAGCAAGCTATGGTGAAAAGAATATCAAACTTTAAGTCAGAAGACCTATTTTTGTTTTTATTTTTTTCCCTTAGTCTAGTCCAGAATTGTGATCTTAGGCAAATAAGTCTTGGTACTCTCATCTATAAAAATAATAGCATTTACATTGCACTTTAAGATTTCCTAAGATTATACATACAAGATATATTTATATATATTTTATACATGTACCCACACACATATATAAAATCTTATTCTGTTCTCACAGCCCTGAAAGATGCTATTATAGTCCTTATTTTAGAGACAAGGAAATTGAGGCAGGTGAAAGTTAAGTAACTTCCAGAGTCACACAAATAGCAAGTGCTCAGAACTGAATTTGAGCCTTGATCTTCTGTACACTAAGACCTCTGCTCCACCATATGAAATGTAATGCTACTTATAGTACATACTTCACTGGGTTCTTATGAGGCAAGAGCTTTGCAAATTTTGCAAGAGCTATAGAAATGGGGATGACTTAAAATGAAAGTATAGTACTTGCTCTTGTTTCTTGCTCTAGCATCTTGCTCAGTGATTCTATGATAAAGAACAAGCACTGGACCAAAAATCCATAAACCTTGGTTTTATTCTTTGCTCTTCTAAATAATTAGCCACATGATCTTGGTAAAATAACCTGCTCTCTCTAGGTTTTAGTTTCCACATATGCAAAATGAGAGGGTTGGACTAGAGCAATAGGATCAGATTTAAAATAGAAATGGAGACATTAATTTGTACATACCTGGATCACTATATTCCCATGGTTTGAGTAGTGCAGTGAAAATATGACTCTGCTATGGAGGATGACCCAAGATGGACCAGTCATGGTGGAGAGTTCTGACAAAAGGTGATCCGCATGGGAAGGAAATGTAAAAAAAGAAAAGATGAACCCAGTATCTTTGCCAAGAAAACTCCATGGGCAGTTTTAAGATGCTTGCTAAACATATAAAATTGGGTGCTATGAATGCTGTGCTATGGTCCATGAGGTCTTGAAGAATCAGATAGGATTAAATAACAACAATTACATGTAAGGATCCCTGCAGGTTGTATGTTGATATAAAATGTAACATTATCTAATTTTTATTGTATTTTTATTTATTTTACTAACGATTTTCCAATTACATTTTTAGCTGGTTTAGGCCGTGCTGGGGAATAGATCTTAGAAATGTGTTTGACAGCTCTGGACTGACTGATTTCTAAGGTTCCCTTATTTTGTAAAATCTTATGATTCTTCTAAAAAGTATTCTACAAAGAGCCAATAACTTATATGAGTTAATTACTGACTTGTACTCCTGTACCTTCACCTGTAAAAACATACCTTTACTGGATGTGTCATCACTGTTGGTTGTTTTTTTTTTCCTCCCCTTACTTACATTGTATATTTCATGCACCAACAAGAAAGTAGAGTTTTGTGGTTGGATTTTGTCTTTTTCCTGGACCTGAGCATCCCCTTAGGCATATAACTAAGATGTGTCCAGTTTTGCACAGATGAAAACAAGTTTAATGGATTGCAGAGCTTCATTCTTGGTGAGGTAAAAGAGATGCATGTTTTCTCCATGTAAACAATAAGTATATGAAGACACAAGCATACTTTGATAGCCAGCTCCAGTTCCATAGTGGTTGTACACAGCTTGGTATGTTATTTCTAGATTATATGGCCTGAGAGACTTCAAAATCCCTGCACCAAACAACCAATTCTGCACAGAGGTATTGTTTTTGCTTAGAGAATCAGTAGCTGGCCATGTGCATCATGGGGCCTGAATTTTAAGACCTGGCATTTAGTTCTTAGAGATGTTCCCAAAGCATTTATTTAGCTATGTATATATATGCATTAAAAATAAACACATGCACATATATTTACTTATATATAGACATATATGCATTATATATGTACACATATATTTATATACAGGTAGACAAACATTATAAAGTAAGAAAAAAAACACTGAATTTAGCTCAATTCTAGACCTCTGTACTTTCTTACTACCTATGCAATCTTAACTAAGTCACTTTCCTTCTCTGGTTTTCAGCTATCCCTTCTTTATAATGAAGGCTTTAGATTAAACAATTTCATTGGTATCATCTAGCTTTACTGAAAAACAGTCTTGATTGGACACTGTTTTCTTCCTCAGTACTAAGTAAAATTTCTTGACATCAGGAACTGTTATGGAGATTTTTTCTGTTTATTTTGTTTTGTCTTTGTATCCCTAATCCTGTACATAATGCCTGCTCCACAGCAGGTGCTTAATAAATGCAATTTAAATGAATGAATGATCAACACCTATCTTGAGTTTTAGATGGTCTAAAAGGCCCAATCTGACCTGGATCTTGACCCTCATAAGAAAACAGACAAAAGATGTGTGTGTGTGTGTGTGTGTGTGTGTGTGTGTGTGTGTGTGTGTTTTAGCATAGGAAACTCTAAGTATAGAACCCAAGTGCTATGACTTAGATCATTTGATTCTTAAGAAGCTGCCTGAGGCCTAGAGAAAGGTAAAATGACTTGTCCAGTCACAGAGGTAGGAAGTGTTTGAGGCAGATTTGGAACCAGATTTTCCGGAGCTCTAAGTCTAGTACAATTTCTATTAGATTGTACTACATTCTTGTTTCTTTTTGATTTATTATTTGGAAGAAAAAAAAACTTCCATCATTTTTCCATATTGATGGTTAATTCATATGTCAAAGCAACAAGCTCTTCTCCCCAACCATTGTATACTTAGTTTGCTGAACAAGAGGAGAGAGCATTTCTAAAGCACGTTAAAATTTGCAAAGTGTTTTACAACTATTATTTCATTTTATCCTTATAACGACTATGGGGCATGGGTGCTGTTATGATCCTCACTTTATAAATGAGATTGAGGCAGACAGCATTAAATTACTTGTCCAGGATCACACAGATAATAAGTAGCTGAGGCCAGATTTGAACTCAAGAAAAATAGTCTTTTTGAATCCAGGCTCTCTGCTCAGACCACTGCACCACTCCTCAGCTTAAACTTTTATGGTACTTTAAAGGTCACAAAGCACTTTTAAAAGCAATAATTAGTGTGATAAGTGGTTCAAGGAGTATTACCATTGCCTCTTGGTTATATCTCAGTAAGAAAAGTGTGAAATTGAGTGAAATTAAGTGACACTTAATTTTGAGAACTGAGGTCCAACCCTGGTCTTGTGACTTGTCCAGTGCTCATTCCATTTCATTAAAATCATCTCTGCTACCAATTATACTCATCTATGCCAAGCCCAACCTGAAAGGAAACAGTTATTTCATGAAGGTTTCCTTTCCCCTTCCCAGATTTAAGTTCTTACTCTTCTCAAATTTGCTCAAACCATTTCATCTGAGTCTCTCCTTCGACTCTATTATATATATGTTTTCCTGAGGCAATTGAGGTTAAGTGACTTGCCCAGGGTCACACAGCTAGGGAATATTGACTCTATTATATTTTACAATGAATATGTGTGCATGTATGCCATACCTGTCTCCAGCAGCGTCCAAGCTTCTTGGGCAATAAGGACATATGCTTATAGTTGTCAATGTGACTAAGATTTTAGAGGTCATCAAATCCCACTCTATTAGTAATAGTATTATTAGCATATTATTAATTATGAACATATAAACTATATTTACATAGCATTTACTATGTGCCAGTCCCAAGGCAGCTATGTGGCTCAGTGGATAAAATGCCAGGCCTAAAAGGAGGACCTGAGTTCAACTCTGGCCTTAAACACTTCTAGTAGTGTGATCTGGGGTAAGTCACTTATCCTTGTTTGCCTCAGTTTCCTCATCTGTAAAATAAGCTGGAAAAGGAATTGGCAAACCACTGTAATATCTTTGTAAAGAAAACCCTATATAGGGTGATGAAGCATTGAAATGATTGGACAATATGTGCCAATATTGCCTCATTTGATTCTTGCTGCAACTCTAGGAGGTAGGTATTACTGTTATCATCCTCATTTTATAGAAACTGAGGCATACTAAGGTTATAAGACTTATCTAAAATTATACATAGTACCTGAGCCAAGATTTGAAGTCTTTTTAATGCCAGATGAAGGACTCTATCCACTGTGCCATCTACTTGCATTATTACCTACTAGGATTGGAAGGCAGGTTTCCCAGTTCCCAGTTCAAGTTCTTTCAAAACAGAATTGATCTTTCTTATGAGGAAGTCCTTATTTTGGCCCCTGGAAAATGTTAATCTATTGCAAAACCAAGTAGTTGAAATACCAAGTCAGTTAACACCCCTTCCTTCCCCCAGCAGGCTCAGTTTAGAAAGGAGGATATCCTCTTCACCATGTGCAAATTGTGTACCTGATCACCACTAAATCTTCAAGAATCTCTGGGGTTTCTATAAAAAATATGTAAATTACTTTTTTAGAGTACTCCTTCCTCCCAGAGATCTGAAATATTTAGCAAATGCACAAGTCTTCTTCTCCAATGAAACCCTTAGGTATTGATGACTCACATTATTTGTTCAGAAGAAATGAAAAACAACTGAACAGATCTCACTCTCCCCATCCCACAAAGTAAGGCATGGATAATGGTCTGAATCAGGAAGGATCTATATAATTGTAAATGTAATTATTATTACTTTTAAAGGTGCCCTGGGAGATTATGCAGATTAAGGAGAAAGCCAAAAATTCATGTCTAGCTGTTTACTCTCATCTTCGTTGAAGCAGAATTATATTTAACTTTTGAAAAAAAACAAAACAAAAACAAAAAACAACTTGACTTGGAGTCCCATGACTTACACTTAAGTCTTAGGTTATCTACTCTCAATTTTAAATTTATATGTATATGTCTGTAAAATATTTCTGTTTTTGTGTGCATTTTATATTTGTAAACTTTAAAAGTTACAAGAAATGACAAAATAACTGCTTTAAATAAGGTATAATTCTCTCCATTTATAGATGGAGTAATTAAGGCTTAGAAAGGTTAGGCAATTTGCCTAAGAATATGGTGTTGGGTAGGATTAGAGTGGGAAAATAAAACATACAGCCTCCACCACCAATTCTCCTTTTTAGATCAGTGCTTCTTAACAATACACCTTTGGTCCTTTCTCTCTCTCTCTCTCTCTCTCTCTCTCTCTCTCTCTCTCTTTTTAGCAAATTCTTTTGAGCCAAGGGGAAAAAGCAGAAGGTAGCAATTGTCTCATTGCTTTCAACAATTCTATTTAAAAGGCTCAGATAGATAATGTCCCTCTGAAAGAATTTGTGAATGTGTTTACTGAGCTCCAGACAATGATTTTTTTTAAAGCATCATATGCTTTAAAGATAAAGATCTCACAGTACTAGGAGTGAACGAATGTGATTTTCCTCAAAGAGGGAAGATTCTTCAAAATAGTGTGTTTCAAAATATGTATGACTGTGCTCAAATTATTGGCAAACGTCTAGAATGCACTATTAAAGAATGGTTTGTGAGTGCTTTAGGAGGTATG
Source organism: Myrmecobius fasciatus (assembly GCA_023553655.1). Lineage (NCBI taxonomy): Eukaryota > Metazoa > Chordata > Mammalia > Dasyuromorphia > Myrmecobiidae > Myrmecobius > Myrmecobius fasciatus. The sequence goes on along the minus strand of JAJPUD010002034.1, from coordinate 344,129 downwards.
CAAAATTACATAATACTAGGATTAGTTCAAGGAACTGAAATGAGTTTGGAAAGAGTATGGAAGCTATCTTCAAAGTCTGAAGGCTTAGCATAAGGAAGGGAAATTAGACTTCCTGTACTTGCTAATGGAGGGCAGATCTAGGAGTCAAATCTGGAAGTTGCTGAGTCAGATTTCTGCTAAGGCATGGAAAATTTCCCTTGTAATCAGAGGACCAAAAGTGAAATGGGCTTCCTGGGAGGCAGTAAGTTTATCAGCAATGGAGTTCTTTCTTTAAGATGTTGATTGATGACTATTGGTCATGTAGTAGTAATAAATTACTTCTGAGACCCCTTTCTACTCTGAGATTCTGTGATGTTCTGATATGCCCTATGTCCTCATTTTAAAAAATTATTTACAGCTCGATTATGCATCTATTACCTACTCTATCCCCCACGAGCCACCACATGCTCTGCCTTTCAACAGGCTATGCCTACAATAGTTGTTTTAGAAAATATCTGATTATATGACTTGATTCAATCATATTGTCTATTTCCCAAAATATTTGTAGATAGGGCCTCTAAATCCCAGGATGCTACTACCTTGGTTTTTAACTTTTCTAGTACCTAAGGGCAAGAATCAACAATCATTTTCCCTACTCAGGTGACAGTTTATTTGTGACTTCATATCTATGAGATCATCATACTACTGGGATACACAAAACCACACCAGGAAAGTTTTAAGCATACAAGTTATTATATATTTTATAATATAGAATTTTAAGGTATAGGAATCAACAGTGGCAAAATATTTCTGTCTTTGACAATTTTAGTGAAATCCAACCTGTATTTGAGACCAGGGGAAAAAAAAAAGATATAAAACAATGCCATGGATACAGAAGGTTAACAATCTCTCAAACAGCAAAAAGGACAGTAATGGTTAAAAACAGTATTGAAAAAAAAATAAATTAGATGAACATTTGTGTAAATATAAATTAAAAAAAGATGACAATCTTAATAAATAAGCTATACTATTTACATCTTTATATATGGCTTGGAGACTTAAATTAGATCCATAAAAACAGACAAACAAATAAACAAACCCCAAAACAGGAGCAGCAAACGTACGTGCGTGAGGTACAGAATAAAGATTGAATTGTGTTTTGCTTTGGGTGTTTACTTTTTTCTTTTTTTCTTTTTTTTTTTTTTTTAATTTTACAGTAGAATGTTCATGAAAACAGATCTTTAGCACTTGGGATGTGAAGTGTTATTTGCCATAGTTTCCAGAAGGTGCCAAACAGATTCCAAAATAATAATAATAATTATAATAATCATAATAATTATAACAATAATAAAAAGGTACAGTATGATACATAAAGATGGAAGAGCCATTTGTAATATGAATACATTTTCTCTAGACGAGATCACAGTTTTATTTGTAAATATTACATTTAAATATATATATACACATATATGTACAGGTATATTTATATACATGTGCATATATATATCAATATAGAGAGAGATATCTGCAGACAGGTAACTGATTACAGAGGCCCAATAATGTAATTCCTATTTATTCCAATTTCCCTTTGTTGACTGCTGGTGTGTAGTTCATTTAAGCTCCTTGTTTTTTGCACTCAGAAGGTAGGTTGTGGTTTGTAAGGAGCATGACCTCTCACTTTTTAGAGAAAATAGTTTAAATGACACCACCTGCCAATAAAATAAAATAAAATAAAGAATCTTAAATCCAAATAACTCAGTCTGTAGAACTGAAGTGTTGCCTGAAATTGTTTTTTGGCAAAATGCTTCCCTACCCACTGGGCTAGAAGCAACCTCACACCTTATCTCAGAATGTGACAAGCTGACTTCTGCCGGCTTTTATTATTTCTATAGGGAGGAAGTAATTGGATTTTAATTGGACCTCAGAGCTGGAGAACAAGCCAAAAATCAGAAAGAGAAAAATATAATAATAATAATAATGATAATAAACCCTAAATCTTTTAAAACACAAGCCTCTTGTCCCAGGTGACTAACTAGGAAGTTTTTTTTGTTGTTGTTTTTTTACTTGGAAAATAAGAATTCACTCTCACCTCTCATTGGTCTCAAAGAGTAATACTTGGAATGTGTCATGCCTTTGTCCCCAAGCATCTCAAAATGCTTTTAAAACCTCAATCCAGAACGCCCCACAACCCCCCAATGAGGTAGGTAAGAATTATCTCCATTTTATAGCTGGAGAAACTGAGGCATGGAGAGGTTTTTTTTTTTTTTTTTCTTTTCTTTTTTTTTAAGTGACTTGTTCATAGCAAAAACAAACAAACAAAAACTGGACAGAACTGGTTAACTTCCTGTGCTCACATTTCAGAGCCAGATTTCCTTTTGGCTTATCTCTTTTCCATCTTTCAGCCCAAATGTTCAATTCAGAAATTGGAAAACATTTGAATAAAACACAAATATAAGGTTTTGTTTTAGTTTTGTTTGGTTTGGTTGTCCAAACCCAAACTTGTGGTATTACCTGTTTTGTTTAGCAGCATTTTGGGAAAACCGACTGTGCACAGTCATTCTGAATGCAGTGTTGAGAGCACAGTTAAATACTAGTGAAATACAGACTTTGTATAATGTAAAAAGCACAAATACACTTTTTCTTTTAAGATCTTGTAACATTGAAAACAGCACCCCCTCAAAAACAAAATAAATAACCATACTACCAAAGAGATAAAATTTTACCTTATTTCCTGGGCCTACCAGAACGAATGAGGAAAAACAGGGTGTTATTAAAAACTCTACTGTGTTTTCTCTTCTAGGGAACTCTATGAGATTGTGTCTAACTCACTACTCAAATTGCAGAATACATCTTTTCCTTTATGACACATAAAAATATGCTTTGTTCTTCTTGGTTCTGGATCATGCAAATTTTTTTTCTTTCTTTTTTTTTTTTTTTACTCCTTTCCTTAGTCCCTCTCTTCCATCCAACTCTCTAATTGTACAGATTTCTTACTACATAGATATTTTTACTTGAATCAACTGCAGCAAGAAACTGGCTTACTTTATTATTATCATTATTATTATTATTCTTTAAAAAAAAACACAGGTAAAACCTATAACAAACCGACAGTTACAACCAAGTTTTTTTTTTTGTTTTGTTTTTTGTTTTTTGTTTTTTGTTTTTTCCTGGAACTGGAAGGGAGGTAGCTGAAATCTGTCTCAAAGTATCATCTTCCACAGCCTTCTCAGCCTTGGATCAAAGAAATAAGGCTATCAAGATGGGTAGAATATTCAGACATCTTCTCAAAGTCTTAAGGATGAGAATTACAGACAGTAGGTTCCCTTTACACCAAGCCCTACCATCTATAAATCTGTCTTCACCCTTTACCAAAATGAATTCCTCAAGTCAGAAAGGATTCTCTCCTTCCCCCCCAAAAAAGGTTGTTGGCACAAAAATGGAGGGCTTTGTGTTGGAAAATTGAATTGTGGCATTGGGTGTTCTTAATTCTTTCCAGGGTAAAAGAAGTATAATGCATTAGAATGCTAGTCATCCCTATAACAAGAGAGCAAATACTTCATCAGACACTGATTGAAACCAAAATTTTCAGAATCTCAGAGCTGGTCATAGTCAGCAAGACTTCCGAGGTCTCTTCAGAAATCTTAGAATATATATAGGAAATGACTTTAACAGAATTACACAAGAGTTAGGATTGAGTATCCAGAGCAGGCTGAAGGGCTTCTCAGTCACTTGAAATTCAATGGTATATACACAGGGTATTATTCCCTTCTCATGTACAGGGAGAAATCTGTTTGATACTGCCTTTCTATCCCAACATCAGGTGAATATCTCCCAACTCTACTGTGCAAAAGGTTCTAGGGAGAAATTAAGGATGGGCAAGGTTGTATACCAACAAATCCTCTTCTTCCTCCCCCTTTCCATTTTTGGCAAGGAAAAAAAAAAGCTTTTTCCTAAGCTAATATCCTAACAATATGACTTCTTTGAAGGATAGCAGGGTAAAAATCTCAACAGGTGTTAAGCTATTTTGCTGAAAGATTCCTTGGTCTTTTGGAAGAATAACTCATCTGATGAAAAAAAGATAGGGAGAAAATTGTCATGATTGGCAGGATTTCCTCCAAAATACTTGCCTCATTACCTTGCTCTCTGCCTGTCCCACTACTTTAAATATAATTAGAAAGTCACTTTAAGGAGTTGTGGCCTCCTGATAAGAGATACTACCTTCCATATCAGCAAAATTCTAGTTAGGAACTTTTAGCTTGTTGAAACCAAGATGTAGAGGTACAGAAGGGGTCTCAGGTTGGAGGAGGATGTTAAAAGGGAAGAGGCCAGTATGTGGAATGAGCAGTAGCACATACATCCTGCGTCCCATAAATTCTAGGTTTCAGAATGTAGATATTAGGAGGCTTAATGTGTCCATTTTATTTTTAATTCTTGAATGTACCTATAACATAGACTATGCCGAAGATGTCTGCCATTATATTTGGACTGACGGGAGTGACCAGGTTCTGAATCTTAGCCCTGACATTTTTAGTTAAGAAACTTTGGTGTAGGCTATACAAGGACTGGACCTCATATAGTTTCTTCTTTTTCTGAGCTTTAGGCTAAGATTTCTCTTGAGATTTGTCTTCAAACCTTATGATACAAGTTGGTCTTTAGCCACCTTAATTCCATAGCACTAACTTACCCCATCTGAAGAGACATTTGGTGCTAGTGGCTGTGAACCATTTATATTCGGGGGTTGTGGGTGGGGAAATAAATGATAAGAGAGACTAAGTGCTTCTAATGTACTTATGCCAACTAATTGCACTCTCTAAACCTAGAGATTCAGTCCATAAGAAAGAGATAACAAATGGTGCTCTCTCTGCATTTCAGGGCAAGAAACTATGTAATATAGAGTGATAAAACTGGACTGGGTTGAGTCTGGAGGAACACTCCTCCTGATCCATTCTCTCTTTGAGTCTTAGAGCCTGACTGAGGTGAGATTATTATGGAACACAGAGGGGGGTGGCCTCCTCTGGGACTGTGTTTGTTCCCTAGAAACTGGTCCACTAGCAAGTATTTATTCAGGGCAGAAATGAATCCTGGAGACCAATGTCTAGCCAGGAATTGAATCTTTCTCTGGCTCCTGAAAATTTAACACTGATATACTCAGTTCCCAAATGCTAACACTGTCTTCAGCATTCCTTACTCTGGTTTGAAGACCCATAAAATAGTTTTTGGAGTCTTTTTGCTTGATAAACTCCTGCTCTCTTAGGTCCAAAGGGTCTATTCAGGAGGTGAGATGGGATGTGAGCTCTCACCATCCAAGCCAATGAGTGTCCTTTCTTTTGCCATGAAGTTAAGGGGGAGACAGTGGGGAGCAGTGGAAGGCAGGCTGTGGGTAAGCTTTAAGGCAGACCATTTGGTTGTTTGGGGGTTGTCAACCCTGTCCTGACACAGTAAAGAAATGAAACGGATGGGATGTAGCAGCAGGCATAGCAGCAAGATGTGCTTAAATGGTGAGTTCTAGGGGTGGCCAGAATCCACTGGTTCTTCTTTGTTCTCTTGAGGAATAAGCACCCCAAAGCCTCTGAGGAGCCAAGCCAGCTTAGTTTGTCTGCCAGGCCAGGCCGAAGGCTCTTCCCACCTCTCATCTGGAGCTTCATCCAGGACTGCCCACTACTCTTTCTGAAATGGAAGACTAGTGCCCAGCAGTAGAAAGAATGGACAGTCACCCATTCCTTTTCTCTTGCACCCACTGCCCACTGAGACTAAGAAGTTCACCCCTTCACCTTCCAACTATCATGTGGCTTTCAGAGGGCCTCTGTCCTGGGATGAAACCCATGCCCCCCAACCCAATACTTGGAGCACAATATACCTTGGCACTCAGCATTGGTCTAATGTGGCCTCAACAACTCCAGGAGTTTCAAAGCTGCAACTCTCCCATAGAGAATCAGCAGTGAGCACCAGAGAGGGTTGTGTCTTATCTTTTCTTCTCTCCCTCCTTAATCTCTAGAGACAGACACACGGATATATATATATATATATATGCATATATATACATATATATATGCATATATATACACATACATATACACATACATACCTATATATGCATATACTTATGCATATGTATACATACATACCCACATATATACATATACACATGTATGCATATATTTGTATGTGTGTATATGCATGTGTATAGACCACATATACATATCATAGATAAAGAGCTCATTGTAATCTCCATCACAAGACATGCTGTTTCAATTATGTGGGCCCATCACTGCACACCACACACCATTGCAATACTTCCAAGTCTTCTGGACTTAACTCTGTTCTGTTTGGTCATTATGATGCGATTTGGTACGTAACCCCAGCTTTGAGTCCTTCTTGGGCAAAATTAAAGGCAGACTGGTTGAATTCTAAGGGTCCCTGGGTGCAGAGAGGCCATTCAGTTGAGCAGCTAACAAGAAAAACAATACCAAAAGGGATGTGGTGTCTTGTGCAGCCTGCCTTCGGGCTGGATGATCTTTGGCTCCTCTTCATCTGTTGTTAGCCATGACTATAGGCCCGGAGGTCTTTTCGACTGTGCTCTTGGGCCTTTGGGTCTCGGCAAGCACAGTCTCCTTGTAGGTCGCAGGACATAGGAAAAGGGGTCACCTGCAGAGGAGAGAGGGAAGGAGGAAAGTGAGCAGCGGAGATGCTCATCACATGAAAGCCTGCTTCAGAAGGCCTGCTGAGGCTTTGGTAGTGACAGGACTGCTGGCAGCGTCTCTGGGTCAGGCAAGGCTTTTGCTGTCTGGGTGGCAGGATGCTCTGAGTCAGGGATATGTTTTATACTTTAATTCTTCATTAAAGACTCAGATGAGAGGGACTTGGATTTTACATGTTGTGATGATTTCAGATAGGGGTAGGATGTAGAGATAGACAAACTGAATTAGTGTGAATTAATGCCTAGGAAAGGGAAAAGGAAGGGGAAGTGAATAAGCATTTATATAGCACCTAATACATACCAGGGACTGTAGTAAGCATTTTATAAACATTATCTCATTTGATTCTGAGAGCTAGATGCTATTATGATCCTAATTGTATAGGTAAGGAAACTGAGGCAGAAAGAGATTCAAAGACTTGCCCAGTGTCATTCAATAGTAACTGAGGCTGAATTTAAATTCAAGTTTTTCTTATCCAGGTCCGGCTCTCTGTCCACTATACCATCCAGCTTCCTCTCACTAATCAGGGAAGGGAGGGGAGAATTGCCTAAGAGGAGAAATCCCTCTTTAAATCTATTATAATATAAAAAGAAAAGTTTGCATTGTTTTAAAAAAAAAAGGCAAAAAAACCATTGAACAATCCACAAGATCTGCCTTTGAATTCTGGCTTTACTACTCACTATGTGACACTTGGGAGACTACTTCCCATCTCTGAGTCTCAGTTCCCCAACTATAAAATACAGGAGTTGGATTAAGTGATCTTTAAGCTCCTTTTAATCCATTTGAAATTTCCATGTCTCCATTTCTCCCATCTAAAAAGCAGTGGGGAAAAGGGTCACATGGGAGGATCTATCTCTATCTGAATATAATACTAAACTTGACTTTTGAATGGTCTAAGTTTGATTACAGGGCCTAGATGCTAGTGTAAGGTGATTTCATTTTATTGCATCACCACATTTGCAAAATACATTCTCAAGAGTGTCTCCCATCTGCACACATGGAGTTAATGACCTCACCTCTCCCCCTCCTTCTAGGGGAATACTGAAACCTGCTCAGATTTTCTCAGTGAACAATTTGTATCTTTCTTGATTTTGCTCCACTCATTTTCTCTCTCCATCCCTCTTATGTTAATTTCCGGGCAATGTATGCATCACCTCCCTGGAGTTCCTGTTCAAAAAGGATATATAGCTCCTTCTTCACTAATACACTAGGAATGTACTCTGCTTGGAGTCATCTTAGTTCCTTGCTTCTCTCCTCTCCTACATGCATCAGCCTGTCTGCCTAGGGAGACTGAGTCTTCACATTCATGTGGTGATGGGAGCTGGGGAATGTTTGGATTGCCAAATGGAGTACTTTATTGCCTAACTCAGAATAAAGACAGTGTGGCAAAGAGATGCTGACAAATTTGGGGATGAAATGAAAAAGTTACCAAAGTGTATTCACTTAAAAAGCATAGTACAGTAGAAAGATGAATGGATTTGAAGTCAAGAATGCTCAGAATTAACCAAGTCCTGCTAATTTAATTACCTTTGTGACCCTGAGCAAGTCATTATAACTCCATGGGTAGGTTTCCTCATCTGTTAAATGAAAGGATTAAACCGGATGATTTCTGGATTTTCTTCTAGTTTAAAATCCTATGAACAAATGTATATTGAGCATCTACTATGGTTTGGTGCCAGGCAATATTATTAGACTGAAAAGGATGTCCAGAGAATGGAATGCAAGACATGCCTCCTGCCTTTTAAGAGGTTACAGTCTAATTAGGAGGTTGAGAAAGCAAATCTTACATGAAAGGCTAAACAGAAATACAATGTATTAAATAATTTAATTTAAATAAATGCTAGAGCAAGAACAAAGTGGTATAGCAAAAGTTGAAGGTGTTTGAAAGGTGGAGAGAGCTTCTGTCTTCCAGAGTAGGTAGGGAAGAAGTTTGATGAACTGGATAGTGACTTGAGAATGAAGTGACTTGAAGAGAAGGTGAAAGATACTTGCATGACAAAGTAGGAAGAGAGGAATTACCCAGGCGTAAGAGTAGAAAAACAAGAAAAAATGGGGGTTTACAGGTCTTAGAATTGGAAAGGGGACCATCTAGTCTAACTCCTTACCTGACAAATAAGGGAACTGAAGCTCAGAAGTGATTTGACTTATTCAAAGTCACAAAAGTAGCTTTTACATTGCTTTTCACATAGCTCATTTGAACCTTGAAGAAACCACATGAGATATGTAGGGTGGGCATTATTATTTTTGTGTTGTTCCTGAAGACACTGAGGATTAAAAGTAAAACCACATGATCTAACACCTAAGGCAAGCTTTTTTTCCCCCTCAATAAACATATTCAACCCCCCCCTCCCCAATTTAGGTGTAAGTGGAGCTGGGTTTAAATTTTGAGATTCTTGTCAAACTTTACAAAAGTATTCCTGAATAGGCACCTGGAGGTAATGGAAGCTAAGGAGGGAAAATGCCCTTCCTGCAAGAGCTGTTTAGGTAAAAGCTAATTTTTTTTTTTTTTTTAGGCAGACTTCTTCTTTCCTTTTTATTGACCAAGTCTGGGTTCAGGAGCTGCTGTTTCTCCAACTGAAATACACGTAAGGGCTGACTCCTCAACCTGTGTAATCAATTCAGGAATGCAGCCTGATCAGAAGAAACATAGAATTTTGAACTCAGAAGGTCTTGGCTGCTATTGTGAAACAGGTAAGGGCAGGATTCTGACTCAGACTCCAGCAGGCAGATAACAACGTTGGGAGTGGAGGAGTAGAGAGAGAAGATAGTCACGAGAACACTGAGTCACAGGGTCATTGAGCTGGAAGCAACCTCAAGCCAAACCACCAAGAATTTATTAAGCACTTAATATGTATAAGCACCTAATATGTACAAGGTAGGCTTCAAAGTCAAAACAAAACCTGGTACCTTCCCTGAATGAGCTTATATTCTACCTCAAAAGGTATAGGATTGTAATTCTGAAGTGACTACAGAGTTGCAACAATTTTAAGGACATGGATGTTGGTGAGTAACACCTATCTTTGAGTCAATACTAAACTACCATGTCCCCATTCAACCCTTAATGAAATACTGCCGACATTTGGCAGGTCTTCTAATTTGACTGGAAGTTTCCCAGGATTTCTTCTGCAGCAGGGTTTCTTAAATTCTTTTTGTAGCATGGTCCCACCATCCAGCATTCTAGCAAAGTCTATTTACTCCTTCTCAAAGGAATATTTTTAAATGTGTAATGAAATACATAAAATCACAAGGAAACCATAGGCATGACAATAAAGATGTCTTTTTTTCTCCATATAAGTTTGCAGAGTCCTTGCAATTTAGCAATGAACACCTTGGGGAGAGAGAAAAGGTTTTAGATTAAGAACCTCAACCCTTCAGAGATTTTTGGAATTTCCAGCACTGAAACTATCATATTGAGAAATATATAAAGACTGCAAGGAGCAATGGGATAGGATTCAGAAGACTTGAGTTCTAGCCTTATCTTTATCCCTAGGGCAATCAAGGAAGACTTCATGAAAGAAGTGGGACTTGAGTTAGATGGTGACTTGAAAGTGAAAAAACTTGAAAAGAATGGAAGGGCATTACAGATCTTGTGAACAACCAGTAGAGAAGGGGTTGGAGAAATGTGAGGAAAAGAAGATAACTCTTGACAGCAATGCTACTTGAGGGATAATATGATATTGGAGTCAGAACACTGGATTCAGAGTTATGAGGAGTTGAATCCAAATCCTGTCCTTAGACATTTACTGGTTATATAACTGCTCTGTGCCTCAGTTTCCACTTTAGTGAAAAGAGGGTCTTTGACTCAGTGACTTTTAAGGTTTCTTCCAGCTTTAAAACCTATGAACCTATGATCCTCTCATTGGAATGGAAGATTTTATGTATGTTTTTGAACTCAAACAAGTCAGTTCCCCTTGTTATTATCATTTCTTCAAATAGGGTGAATTAGATTTTTTTTCTAGCACTCATAGTCTATAAACCCTAAAGAACTCTGCCTCACAGCAGCTCTGGGAAATATTCTTTCACAGGTGGAAAATATGGAAAAAGAAAGGATACTTTTCCTTGTCAAGAATTAAGACAGGGGTGAAAGAGCCTGAGTTGTCAAATCGTGATTAGGATGCTAACACTATATTCCAATGTCTAGAATATAATGGCACCAAGTTTTAGTAGAGACAGCATCCAAATATAAGTCAGGAGCAATGCCAGTCAAGGTGCTGCTATTTCCTAGCTGTAGATTGATTCAAAAATTCTTTAACTCTTCTCTTCATTTTGCACATATATAAAACAAGTGATAGATGACCTTTAAGTAGAATAAGAGAAAAAAAAATAGTGTATTTTGAATTAGAGGATCTGGGTTTGAATCTTAATTCTGCCAATTATTACATGTATAACTTTGCACACAATGCTTAATTAAACTCTCTGGAACTCAGTTTCCTCAACTGTAAAATGAAAAGACTGAAATAGATAATACCTTATATTCATGTAGGTTTTTATACACTAATAGATACGCAATTCCATTTCCTCCATCGTATAGAAGAGGAATAATCCATGTTTTCTCAACCTGTGTAATTCTTGATGAAATTCCCACAAAAATCCTTCATTGAGGAACTTCCCAATATGCTAGAAGCTTTCTTCAAAGTCTTCTTTAACATTCCATAGATTACAGGGTAACAGGTTCTTTATAACTGTCATCTTTTGCTCTGGCTTTAAAAAAACTCTACCTCCCTTATCTATTTATAAGCAGGAAAATTATATGTGTATATAATATGTAAGTTGAAAGTCTTAAAGGATATTATTTTTATTCAATAAATTAAGCAGACTAAAACTTAATTGAATTTTTAAAAATTCACAACTAAACATTATTTTTAAAAATATAAACCTCTGGAAAGGGTTCCTTTTAGTTAGACATTTCCCTTTATTTGATAATGTAGAACAATTTTTCAGCCTTAATTTTGGACAATAAGACATTTTAATAATGGATGCTACTCCCCAGCTCCATATTTTGCCCTAATGAGATAGATGGTGGAATTTAAGAATGCAGAAAAACAAAAGTGACTTGCTCATAGCCACAAATTCAGCCTCAATTTCTTGACCTGAAAAATGGGCATACCAGTAAAGTACAATCTCCCTCTGAGGGTATTTGTTGGGGAGATAACTTTGTAAATCTTAAAGAGCTATGTAAATATTAGTCACTATTATTCTAGGATCCCAATGAAGTAAGGGCTTTATTCTGAGAAAAGAACAAAAATATAGCAGAAGCCAATGATTTTCAAAGAAGATAGCCACAGGTCTGCTTAGACATCAGTCTAAGTTCACCCTCCACATCTGGGAGTACTGAGGAAATGCCAGAAGGTTTCAAAAATGCCATGATCACAATCAGTAAAAAGAAGTGAGTTGCCAAAGCTGACAGTAGTAAACAACTCTGGCTGCTCTACTCTGTAGCCCACTGAATTCTGGCTTGAATCATTCTGGAACCCCTCTGGTACCATCCAGTCAATTCCAAGTTTCCAGAAGCACAAGGCAGCCTGTAGAACAAGTAATGGTAGAGGGGGAGGAAGGTGATGAGGGAAGAGGACCACATGTTGGGAAAGAGCATGTCTGGAGATTGCTGTCAAAGCATTTTCAAAACTTCCCTGATGTGAACAACTCTGAAAGTATGAATAACAACTCCCTCCCCACCTCCACAGTCTGTGCCTGTACTTCAGTGTGCATCATCTTCTGAATGCAAAAACTGTATCAAGATAACTAAGGCAGGTCAAGGTAGGGAGTTCTCACTTAATTTCCCTTCATTTGACATCCTTCTCAGGTAAATGCTGATGGATCACTTGAGGAGGGGGAGAGAGCAGGAAGACAGAAAGAATATTCCTTTTGTTGGCTTCTTAGTATAAAAATTATTCCCACATATTAAAAAAATAATAGAATTCCATGAGCCAATAGGTCATATTAGGTTAAACTGAAGACTTCAAAGGTCCTGGAAAAAAAATCTTGAAAGTTGATGGTTAAGAGAAGCAGAGGACTGGGGATTATAGTATTCTCATATCTTCCTGTTTGGAACATCAGTTTTGAGGAAGAGGCAGAATTAACTCATGACTGTGGATTCAGCATTTGATCCAAGGATTAGGAGAAACCTCAAGAACATCATCCTTAGAGTCCTAAGGACATAAAATCAAGAAGGGAGTTCAAGCATAGTTTTATGGGGAACTCTCTAAAGCTCCAATTCCATTGGAATGGAATGACTTCTGTGTTTTAGAAGATCCAGGCCTCATTTCATTTTAATTATTCTCAGTGAGTAGAAGCTGAGAGGTAACTCCCTATAGTGTACAAGAGGCAAACTTCCAACATATATAATGATGTCTAAGGAGGAAGAGAGAAGATATTGAAGGATTTGTAAAACCAGTGACAGGTGGTAGCATGACAATCTTAGTATCTTTGGAGAGCTCCATCACCTTGACACCAACCCAGGCCTCTGCCAGCATTCCTTCTGGAGTTTCAGAGGCTGAGAGTTCTGGGCCTGCAATGAGCCAAAGATGGTTGCCAAACCGCACAGAGTACAAAAGCCACATTACTCTGCTGCTCAGCAATCAGCTACATTTCCCATCTCCCTGCTACTGATTGTGAAAACATGAATGCAATTAGTTAAAATAATTACCCAAGATTTAATAGCACAATAGACCACCCAGGGCTGCAGGGAAATACCCTGGTACTTGGAGGAGGGGGTAATCGTGGTTAGATCCCCCAGCATGTAAGGACCTGTAGGTCACTGAGTTCTTGAGCAAATGCCATTTGGGAACCCTCTTCTTGGGAAAGCTGTGCCATGGGATAGCTGGATTTTTTGGAACCCAAGGATATCTCCCAAGCCAACACATCAGTGACTGCTGCTGCTGCTTTTAATTTACCCTTTTGTCTAAAAAGAAATCCCTTGTCTGGGGGCCATAAGATGTGCCAGGTCAATATGTCTCTAGATTCCACTAAGGCACTAAAGGCTCAATTAAAAAGTCCAAACCTTGTTTAGATTGAATGCTGCCTTTACCACTGAAGAACCTAACATGTTCATATCTCTATCCCACCACTCCCACATGAAACTCACTCCTAGAATTCTTCAAGGGCAACATGATTGGAATTAGAAGGAACCACAGAAATCACTTGTCACATGACCCTTTGGAAGGGGAAAGGACACATTTCAAGGATGTTGTAGAAGAGATTCCTGTTCATTTACAGGTTGAATGAGGTGATCTCTGAGATCCATCTCTGAAATTCCATGACCACTTGTGTTCCTATAATGTATAACGTTCTTATAAAACCTTATATGAAGCTTTCATTTTCTTTTATTGAATTCTATCTGATAACACAGTTATTGATGTCATAACACTATCCCCACTTCCACTCCCATATGTAATTTCCTTAAGGGCAGAAATGATTTCGCCCCCCCCCCCAATCTTTATAAATCTTCCACTGAGCATGACACCTAATTCATATTAGGTACTCAATAATTTTGAAAAAAAAAAAAAAACATCATAGGATCACATAATGTTAGAACTGGAAGGAAGCTTAAGAGGTCATCTAACTCTCTTATCTTATGCATAAGGAAACTGAACCCACTTAAAGTTATTTGTCTAAGGTCAGATGTCTACTAAGAAGCGTAGATGGGTCTTAAACACATGTCTTCTGAATCTTTTGATAGAACTCTGTCCACTATACCAAGAGGCACAATCACCAAACAACTTTACTTGATCCACACAGCCTCTAGCTAAAAGATAAGGTACATTCTGAATCTTTTACAATCTTCTGAAGATGAAAAGAGAAGAGAAACAAGATTTCGTGGAATCATGTTCCAATTTTTTTAGAATGCCAGGAGATCAAAACAGGGTAATGTCAATGATAACCACATTATACCCCAACCCCTGATTGACTAAGGAAGAACTTTCCAAGTTACAGTGGGATACATTCCTAAAAGTCTCAGAGCTATTTCTTCAGGAGTGTACCCATGGTCTTTCAGATCACTGGCTACTTGATTGGACCATCCTTAGACATTGCTAATGTCCTGGGAGAATGCTAGGGATGAGAGTTCTTTCCAGGGACAGTTGAGAACATCAGCTTTATGCCCATCTCTGAACACCATACTCTATGTGCAAGGCCATGAGCACACAGTCCAGGTCCATCTTCCCACCATTGTTAATTTGTACTCTTCCATATGAGTCACTGATCATCTTGCTGTTTCCTCACACAAGAGAACCTCTAGAATCCAGGCATTTTTACTGGTTGTCCCTGATATTTGAAATTCTTTCCCTCCTCACCTCTGCATCCTAGCTTCCTATAAGTCCCAACTAAAAGCCCAACTTCTATAACAAGCCTTTACCAGTCCTCTTTAATAGTAATTATCTTCCTTCTGCTAATTATTTCCAATTTATCTCGTATATATCTTGTTTGTGCATAGTCATTTGCATTGCCCTTGATATTGTGAACTCCTTCTGAAGGGGCCTTTTTATACCCTTCCTTCTTTCTTCTCCCCTTCCTCTTACTTGACACAATGCAATGCAAATTAGCTACTTAATAAATGCTTGCTGAATGACTAAATGCAGTTGCCCACATACTAAAGCCTCTTTAAAACAATAGGTTACAAATGGAGTCTAATATCTTGAAGGAACTTCTATAAAGGGAATAAGAAAAGGGTATCAAATCCATTTTGACTCCTGAGAATGGCAATACTATGTAACATCTTCAGTCTCAAGGTTAGAATCTAGAGTGTTCCAACAATGATAAATAGAATAGAATTCTTTTCTTTCAAAGTCCTGTCACCTCATCAGCACATTTTCTTTTCACAAAATCTTAATTAGAATGAAAGAGATACTAAGACCCAAAGATACAATGAGTCATTCCCAAGTATAACCCCCTAACTTAAGAGATAAGAAAAATGCCTAATGTCACAAAAAGTAGTAAATAGCAGAACCAAGACTGGAACCTGGAAACCCAATTTAAAATCCAATATTTTTGTCACTACTCCATGCTACCACTCTCAGATCTCTTCTTTCTGAATGCTATCTATTCCCAGAGAAAGAACTGATGGTGTCTGAATATAGACTGAATTGTTCTTTTTTTTTTAAACTTTATTTTCCTAAGGGTTTCTTTTTTTTGGGGGGGGGATATTTTCTTTTATAACATGACTATTATGGAAATGTTTTGCATGAATACACATATATAATTCATAGTGAATTGCTTGTCTTCTCAATGAACAGTTTGAGGAGAGAGAAAGGGAGAGAATTTCTAACTTAAAAGGTTTAAAAATGAATATTATACATTGTTTTTATATGTAATTAGTGAAAATAAAATAGTTAATAAATTGAAAAAAAAATCTCTTCTTCCTGGTTCACCTCATCCTGAAAAGGTTTGACTTTCAGTGTTTTGATGTTCTCTCTTCTTCACTGCTGTCCCTTATAATGATTTTGGTTTTAGTTGGTCTCTTTTTTCTACAATCTATGAAACCCAGGTAATATAAAGTGGTCTTAAATTACAATTGAATATTAAAAGTTTTTTTGGGAGGACACAGATTTAAAAATTGACTAAAACCCCATTTATCTGGAATTCAGGTTTCTAATAACCTCAATTCTCTAGAACATGGCTGCAAAATCAGAAGAAAATTAAAAAAAAAAATCTTCTTAGCAACCAAAACAGATATCATAAAGCCCCAGCAAACCCCATCTATTTAATTTTATAGGAAAGATCCTCATCTAAAGTTGGTTAATTCTTACTTAGTATACAATCTTTTTTACCATCTCAGAACAGATTAGAAGCAGCAAATTAGAGAGCTTCCCCAGCTGGATTCACCCTTGAGCCCCAGGAACGAGGCACATGAGAGCACCTTGGGGTTATAAGCAAGGGATTTGGGTATGGTTCCTCCAAAAAGGAGAAATAGCCCTTACTTACTTTTTTTGTCTTAACTGTAGAGGCACAACAATCGCCCCCATCATAGTTGCAGAAGGCTCGGTTGTTGATGGCATCACAGTAGTTATCTCCCATGAAAGGCTGTTGAAAGGAAGACAAAAAATGAAAAGGGTCTTAAAGGCAGTGCAGGCTGACTTGGGCAGCCATACCAGGGCATTGCCTTGTGGTGGGCTATCGCCTTCTTTCCTAACTATTGGAGTTCCTGAGATTCCTCAAATCAAGATAAACTCCTAAGGTACCTGAGCCAAGATTCCCAGTCAGTTGAAGAAGAACTGAAAATAATTGGTTTCTTCTTCCCTTGTGTGTATGCATAATGTCCTTTCTCAGATACTCTACCTCTACCATCAACAGGGAGCTGAGACTCTTAAAGGGTTACTTACTACTTAGGGGGCAGGCAAGGCTACAGTTCCCAGGGGATTCCCTGAGGGGAACTTCAAGATCTTTTTGGTTGAAAAAGTGGATTAGACCAACATCCAGAAGTAAATGGGTAGAGGAAAGAAAACCAAAGTGAAAGAAGGAAGTGCAATGATTCATTTTTAAGATCCAAGGTCAGCCAAACAGTGGGAAAAGATAGTGGGAAGGCTTGCAGTACTCTTGAAAGTTCAGCTTCCTGCACCTGTCTCTTCTTCCTATTATCTGCTTTGGATTTTGTTTTCTTAGGGTAGTATGTATATAGGAATCCTTATTCCAGAGAGAAGCTTTTGCTATCAAGTTAGTAATATCAGGGCAACTGGGAAAGTCAAAACAGGGTAGATCAGTAACTCAATAGTAGCTGAGAGATTTTATAGCTCAACTAATTACACCTGAAGAATATTAGAAATCTGCCTTTGAGTAGTCAGTCAGAAAGAATAGGGGCTAAATCGAATAAATGATTGTCCTTTCCCAGAGATAAATGAAGAATTTTTGAGAGATCCTGGGACTTGGAGTATGTGATTTTGGGCAAATCATTTTACCTCTGAGTGTCAACTTTCTTATTCCAAAAACAGGGATAAGAAGAATAATTTATTTCCTTGGTTGACAGGATTGTTGTGAATATTTTTTAAACTTAAAACTGCAGAGATATGATTTGTTATTTTGCAGATTCCTCCTAAGTTGTCAAGAAAAATGGAAATATATTACACTGAATAAAAAGTGAAATACAGAGAAACTGCATCTAATTGAAAGAAGAGTCTGATAATATATAACAGCTACCTGTTGCCTCCCTGTAAGTGGGATAAGCGACAGAGAAAGAAGGGGAAAATATTTAGAGCACTGACTCAGGAGGCAGAGGACCTAGGTTCAAATCCCACTTCTGAGATTTACTTCTTGTATAAACTGAACCACAGCAATCTTCAGTGTCTTTAGTTTTCTGAGTATTTTAGAGTAGATGACAGCTGAAGTCCCTTTCAGTTCTAAAGCTATGATCTCATGATCTTTGCATATATCTTTATTGGTTTATAGTCTAGAGACTTCACTTCTTTGAGCCTCAGGTTCCTTAAATATAAAACAAGATAATTGAATTGGATTTGATCTCCAAAATTCCTTAACCTTTGTTAAAATTCTACTTTTTGGGGTTTGATATATTCAAAACTTGAAAAGACCTTCAATGTTTTCTAGTGCAGTCACATAGAAGATAACACTCAAGCAAGGTTACAAGTATTGTCATAGATAGAATTTGAATCCATGTTTTTTGTCTCCATAACCAAATGTTCTTTCCATGTTTGTACCAAGTCCCTGCTATTTGGGGGTTAATTAATAATCTTTTAAGCAGGGAAATTACATAGTTATCTCAATGTTTTAGAAACATCAGTTTGGCAGATATGCGAAATATATAGTGGCAAATAAGTGAAAATTAAGGGTATGTGTGTACATGTGTTTATATGCTTCTCAGAATGTTTTTAAATACATGAAATACATAGGATTATTTTAGAAATATTGAAATGTTATTATTTAATTTTTTTTAAGTTCATGAATCCCAAATTAAGAATTTTTGCTATGTGTCATCCTATTTGTCCTACTCTTGACATTGTAGGGAAGTACATGGAATCATGGAGGAAAAAATAGCCTTGGAGTCAGAGGACCTGGACTCATATCCTATACGCTGATATTTATTTTTTGTGGGGAAAATCACATAGCCTCCATGGGTTTCAGGGTCCTCTCATGTAAAGTGAAGGAGATGGACTAAATGACCTTTGAAGTCCCTTCCTATACTAGACTTCAGAGTTGCTAGGGGATAAAGAGCTAAGCCTGAAGTCAGAAAAACCTGCATTCAAATTTGACTTCAGACCTTAACTGAACATGTGTACCTCAATAAATTACTTAAAGTCCATCTGCCTCAGTTCCCTCAAATGTAAAAAGAAAATGATAATAATAGCACCTCCCCCAAAGGTTTATTGTGAGGAACAAATAAAGCAATATTTGTAAAGCGCATAGAAGGTGTTCTATAAATGCTTATTCCCTGCCCTACTCCCACTTCCCCAGATTTCTAGTCCTGTGTTTTAATAATCCATGTTATAACATCCCTTCTACCTCTAACATTCCATGTACTTGAATCCCTCCCAACTCTAGTACTTCTTTATGGACTGAGGTCTATTCCAGTTCTAATATTCTGTTTTCAGTACTAACAGCTTTAACATTCTAGGTTCTTTGAGATTACCTTTCTATTCTAATGTTTAGAGTGAACTCATCTAAAGAGGTAGCCTTGATTCCTATGGCTGTATTTGAAATCTCTCTGTGGGTTTTCATGAAATGGCTAGGCTCTCATTAACCTTGTTGACCTCACTTTTTCCTCCCCCAAATCTCCTAGGGCCTACTACTACCAGATTTCTTTTCACTATGTTCTTCTTGGTGTCTAAAGGAAGAACAAGGATTGACCTTTCCCCCAGCAATCTCTCTAAGGAAGGATGAGCTAAGAAACTATTCAGACCTCAGAGCTATGTGCGTGTGTATGTGTGGCTGAATGACAGGAGAATTACTCAATGATTGCATTATTAAGTTTATATTATACCAGATGCACCAGAGCCAATCAATAAGGGCTTCAGTTCCCTTTTCCCCTAAGGGGACTTCTTCTAGATTATGGCCTAACATATATTAAGGAACCAAAAGAGTTGCATGCTGGGTCCTATCCTGGGAATGAAAGGAGATGGTTTGGTAAAAGATCAGTTATTTTATAATAATAGCCATCCTAATTTTTATAATACCTGACCATTTACAAAATAACATGTAGTAGACAGACCATTGGATTTAGAGTTAGAGGAGCTAGATTTTTAATGTTTCTTTTGCCACTAACTAGCAATATGATTTTGGATAAATCAACCTCTCTATGTGTCTCAGCTCCCTTCCCTATAAAATAAGGGTGGGGAAGATAAACTTTGATATCTTTTCCAGTTCTAAATCTGTGATCCATGTATTTTCTGCACAATACCCCTGTGAGCCAGGTACTGTATGGTTTACTGTTATTTCCAATTTACAGATAAGGAAAATGAGACTCAGAAAAGTTGTGACTTGCTTACAGTCAAAAGAGTTAGTAAGTAGCAGAGGGGCTCAGATTTAAAATCAACTCATTAACTTTTAGATATAATACTTTGTTTCATAATACTATTTTGGATTTATACTCTGATATCAGTGAGGAATCTGCTTTACAAATGACATTAATAAATTACAATGAAGGCCAAACTTGATGGGGGAAAATGTTATGTTAATTCTTTAAGAAAAGGTGCAACTTAAAAAAATGTAAATTTAGCCACTGGATGCCAAGGAATCCAAAGAGAGGGTCTGTCTCTGTATAAAACAAACATGTCATACATTTTGAGGTTTTACATGTTATAGCAAAACAAAATATATCATTAAAAGAGAGGAAATAAAATTGCATTGCTTCATCCAGTTCTATGTTTCTTCATATTTGCTATTTTATGACACCATGCCTTGCCATTGCTATATGAAAATTTAGTCAACTATTCCTCCTTTCATTACAACTTATTAATTGTTTCCGGATTTGTTTTATGTATGTCAAGTAAAGTATCTAAGAATATTTTTATACTGGAGGGAAAATCCAGCTCAACTGAAATAAAATGAACTAGAAATAACTAGTTCCTTCATTTTCCAGGCAAAGAAAGGGACTTGTACAGAATGTGGTATTTGAGCTGAGTCTGAAGTCAGCTAGGGTTTCCAAGGATGTAAGATGAACAGGGAAAACATTTTAGACAAGAGGGATAGTTTGTGAAAAGGTTCTGAGTTGCAAGATGAAATGACATGGATGGGGATCAATAAGTCAATAATAAATCAATAAAGAGAATGTGAAGGGAAATAAAGCATTATCACCGAGGAGAGATAAGTAGAGCCAAATTGCAAAGGATTTTAAAGGTAAAAAAGAAGCTTATATTGAAGTAATAAGGAATCACTGAAACTAGGTTTTTGTGATACTACTTATTATAATTGTCTTCTTACCTCACTGACCAATTCTTTTCAACTTCTTTTGCATCAATCTTCATTCATGTTTCTGCCATCCCCCTGAAGTTTGGGGGTCAATCAATAATCTTTTAAGCAGGTGAGTTATGTAATTATATTTTAGAAATATCAGTTTGGCAGATATGCAAAAAATGTGGTGGCAAATAAGTGAAAATTAAGGGGATAACCATCAACTAGGGGAATGAATGAATAAATCATGGTAGTAGGTTGGAATAAAAATGGAATGAAATGGAATAAAATACTATTGTGTTATGAAAAATGACACAGGAAGATTTTGGAGAAACCTGGGAAGATTTTTATGAACTGATGCAGAACCACGAGCAACAATTTAAACTATCATGGCAACACTGTAAAAACAAATAACTTTGAAATATTTAAAAACTGTGATCAAACATTATTCCAGAAGACTCCTGCCTTTTAAAAGAAAGGTTTTGAACTAATATATAGAATAAGACACAGATTTTGGGACATGGAAAATATAAGAATCATTTTGATTTAAAATTCATATTGTTATAAGGATTACTTTTTTTTTCCCATTGAGGAACGAGTGACATAAGGGAGAGAAATTATATTCTTATTAATTATAAAAAATTAAGAAAAGTCAAGAAAAGTAGGAAAAAAGTAATGAATGAAGCTTCTAGAAGGAAAGAGAGGGAATGAAAATCAAATCACAAGTGGAGATTGGTCTCAGCAAGAAGACACAGGCATCTCTGCTAAATTTAGAGATTGGAATAAAGAAGGAGAAAAGAGAAGAGGATTTGAAGTATGGAATTGGGGAGGAGAAAGAGGTCCTCTAACTGTATTCTTATATCTTTGGAGTTTACATCTTCATTTCCCTTAACCAATCCCCATTCATCATAAACTCAAGAACCTTTCCCATCTTAGCTGTCCTCCCCTGGACTGTGTTCCAGTTTAAAAATGCCTTTTCTAAAATGTGGCACCCAAAACTGAACATAATATTCTCATGTGGCCTGACTAGGGCATAGTAGGGACTATCTCCAACTTATTCCTGGAAGTTACGGGCCTCTCCCTGAAGCCTGAGATTGTATTTGCTTTCTTATATGCTACTTCACCTTTTTTTGACACATTAAACTTTGAGAACAATTAAAACATCACCATAATTTTTTCAAGCAAGCCTCTGCCTAATTATGCCCACCCAGTCTTGTATTTGTGAAGTGCAGGTCACTCAGCTTTCAATCAGAAACACTCAAAAATCTTAAAGCTGTTCAGAGATACTGGTCAAGAGCTTTAAAAAACGGGAAAAAAAATCAGCATTCCAATAATTCCAAACTGGTCTGTTAGGATCTATTGAGACAGGGGCCCATTTTCCTGATCTCATTTTTCTGCTTTTTTGTCCCTCTGGAGGGCCACTACTGTCCTAAGTACATGTCATCAGGAGGGGGAGGAAAAGAACAGTAATCTCTTATCCCTGTGCCAGGGAGATAACAATCAGAGCATGGTCAGGTGAGGGCCTCCCTGAGGCCACTAGTGCTGAGTCAAAGTAGAGATTGAATTCTGCTGTCGAATTGTCCACCTAAACTGCTGATTCAGCTGTCTCTTTAGCAAAGGGGTGACAGGAAAGGGAACAATACATGTGAAACTGAAAAAATAATACAAAGCATTTGGATAACTCTGGCTTTTTCCTAAAACGCTGGACTAGTCATAGTTGTTGAAAAGGATACCAGGTGACTCTTTGCCTGGTTAATTTCCTTTTTGTACCACAGTGGATAGCAGAACCAATGAAAGGGTCACACAAAAAATAATGACAGAAATTGTATATCTGGCTCTGCTTCTGAGATACCACATGGTGTCCTTTTGGAGAATGCAGTCATGTAAGTTTTTATTTCATCTCAGAGTTTTGAGACCTTTAGTAACATTTATCATATTGATGATGATATCTTATATTAACACGGGGATTTAAGTTTTACAAAAAAGTTTCCTCACAAAACCATATAAGGTTAGTGGCCCATGTTGTTATGTTATTTCCACTTTACAAATGAGATGTGAAGCTTTGAACACTGGTTCTACTAACTGTAAGTCCATTCCTCTGTTCTCTATACAAAACTGCCTTTGAATCCACATCCAGTAAACTTTCCGTCCTTTAGAACTATGGGATTCAAAAGAATCCTCTATGATTTTCTTTTGCTAGTATAGGATGAGCATTTGAATGTAGCCTTTTGGTAATCTCTAGGAGTAAGGGAGTAAGTAGTAAACTCCTCCAAATTGAGCCTTACACCATTCCTTCCTAGTAAGGAGTTCATTTGCAAAAAAAAAAAAAAAAAAAAAAGACTAGAATTGGCCAAAAGAAAGCCTTGGAAGAGGTAAAAGTTGACTCATGGTTGTTTATCTTGATGAGTCATTATATACATTAAAGAACTATGAAACATGGTATTATAAGAGTTTGTCAGACTTCAGAGATGTTAACCAGAATTTACACAAGGATTTGTAGACTAATGTACTTTGTAAGGCTTTGGAAACAGTCATTCTGTGTCTGGTACCAAAGGTACCAAGGTAGATATTTTTGAAAAATGATTTCTTCCTTGAAAGAATTGGCATCTCTACTTCTTACACTGGTTAGCTCAATAGTCTCTCCTGGTAGAAACTCAGGCCAACATCTGTCTCTTGAGGAATTAGTTTTAATCATCTTATTTCTTGAAAGTTATAGAAGAATTATATCTTCCCTCATTTCCAATTTGGTTGAAGGTTTGCAGATTATCATCAGAAACTTGCCTCCTAGACAATTGAGGACATCAACATACCCAGTGTGGCTGGATCAACTATTCAGTTACAGGTGCTTGGAGTGACTTTTTGAAATGAGATGGGTATCAACTTGATAAAACAAATAAATCTGTTCCTATTCAGTGACAAAAACAAATAGACCAGAGAGAGCTCTCCTGGTCAACCCATTTGAAGTTGTCAAGGCTCCTATCTGATGATCCCCCAAAAAAGAGGAATTACATCTAATTATGTTCAATTAATGAGATCATCCAAATCACCAAACAACCTCTATTTCCCTTTCACAAATCTTTTTCCATCAAGGTTTATACCTTCTGTAGTAGACTATTCATCCTTCATTGAAATGTCTTCAAAGGGGATTAACAAAATAAAGAACTATTAGGACAGACATATTATAAGTATTTAACTTTTATACCTTAAGAATCCAGAGGGGGCAGAGTAGAATCAGGAAATCTTAGGGTTGACAATAGGCTTTGAAGGTCACTGGAATCTGGACTAGTTCTACTGTACTACCCTCTTTTCCAGGGAGTCATTCAAATTCTGTTTGCATATGAATAGTGGCAGGAATTTCCTACTCCATAAAACAATCTATCCACTACTGGATAGCTCTAGATGTTCAAATAATCTTTAAATTGAGCCAGGATCCGCCTCCCAGTTGCTTCCATTCATTGGTGTAAATTCTTCATTCTGCAGTTGCACAGATTAAGTTTTTCTACATGAGAGTGCTGCAAATACTTGAAGAGACACAAGTCTGGGAATCTCCCTTCATGTGAAGATAGGTGATTAGATCATAGCAATCAAACTGGAAGAAACCCAGAAGCCATCCATCCTAACTTGCTTGTTTTATGAAAAAGCAACAAAAGAAATTAAATGATTTATAACTAGGTAAGAGAGGCTATGGGATGGAGGAGTACATAGAGCCTGGACCTGGAATAAGGAAAACTCAGATTAAAATCCTCCCTCAAATGCTCACTAGTTTTGTGACCCTATACAATCACTTAATCTTTGTCTGCCTCAATTTTCTGGACTGTAAAGAGGCATAATAACAACACCTACCTCCTGGAATTGTAAGGATAATATAAGACATTTATAAAACATTTTGTAGACCTTAAAGCACTATGTAAATGGTAGTTATTTTGCTCAAGGTCACACAGGGAGCAAATGGCTGATCTGGAATTCAAATCTGGATAGCTTGACTCCAAATCCCCTGCTCTTTTTAGGGATATCTCTGTTTGGAAAGCTAGAGAGAATGTTTTCTGTGATACCTACCTCACAGCCTTTGACACAGTGAATCAGAGATGGATGAGGATACCACTTGAGTCCAGCAGTGCAGACAACTCTCTAAAAGGAACAGGGCCGAGAGAAAGGGACAAACACAAGAGAATTCAGATGAGATGCTCTTCTGTGTGACTGGACCATTTTCAACCCCCTGACCTTCTCTTGGAATCACCAAGCCAGTCTTCCTCTTGGCATTTACTTGATGCATTAGCCCAGACACTTGCAATAACAAAAATCTTAAGATTAAACTAATATTTGTGGTTCACCCAATGTGTCATAATTCTATATTTCAGTCACAAAAGTGAGGGCAGCCCAGGAGAGAAAGAAAGACTTTTTTTTTTCTTTTTTTAACCAAGGCTTAGACACTAAGTAATACAGAAACAGAATCAGAAATGTTTTACAAGAGGTCCTGTGTTGTTGCCCAACAAGTTTACTTCAACATGCTGATTGGTTTGGAATTAATGGAAAAAAGTAGTAGTAGTAGTAGTAGTAGTAGTAGTAGTAGTAGTAGTAGTAGTAGTAGTAGTAGTAGTACTAGTAGTAGTAGTAGTACTAGTACTAGTACTAGTACTAGTAGTAGTAGTAGTAATAGTAGTAGTAGTAGTAGTAGTAGTAGTAGTAGTAGTAGTAGTAGTAGTAGTAATAGTAATAGCAGCATGTGTATATGTGTATTCATCCCAGCTACAGGAGGGTAAAAGTGTGTATGTGTATATACATACAACATACCATACATATATGTGAACACATACATATCAATGCACATGGAGGCACAGGCACATGTTTATATATATATATATGCAGGTATGTGTATTTGAGAGGCACCTGAATTCAGGTCTTCCTATTTTTGAAGCCAGCTTTCTATTCACCGTGCTACATTGCCTTCAATTACTAATAGCTTACCCTCTCAGATTATCTTCGATTTACTCCACATACATCTTGTATATATCTAATTATGGCCTCCCTTATTAAAATATAAGTTCCTTGAGATCAGGGACTATTTGTAACCTTGAATTTTGGCATATAGTGGTGTCTGTTATATGCTAAGTACTTAATAAGTGCTTGTTGATTGACTGACTCAAGAGTTCTCTAAATTAATTGTCACAGATTTAATCCCTATCCTCATTATCACTCTCATAGCCCTATATATTCCAATCTTACTACACCCCTCACACACAGAGTTGAACACCTTAAAAAAAAATAGAAAAAAAATAAGCAAAATCAGTCAAAGCATGTAATGTCTTGCATTATTTGTAGTGCTCTATATTGTACATCATCTTAAAAGAAATTATTAATAACAAAAAAATGCCAAGAAAAGAAAATTCCAAACTCTTCTAAGTTACATCAGTGGAAAGTGTACTGAAATTAGAGATTTCAAAACTAAATTTTAATTCAAGATCTTCTTACTGTGTCACTTTAGGCAAGTCTCTCTGGTCTCAGTTTCCTTCAGTAAAATGAGGCAGTTGGATCTGAAGGCCTCTCAGGAGACCTTATCATCCTACAAATCACTAAGCTTCAGTTGAAAAAAAAAAAAAAGATGAGGGTTAACTACAGCATCTCTAAGGTCCTGTCTGCCTTTGAATTCTATTTCTCAAATTGCCCTGGTAAAATCAACAACCTAGGACCTCTCATCTTTTTTTGACTTTCTTCATTCTCATGATTCCAATTCCAATGCCAACTTCTTTCCTCTAAATCAAAAGGTCTTGGGGAAAATTGCCTACTTTCATTCTATACAAAACAATCACAGGACATTAATCACGTTTCAGGACAAGTGCTTGTAGGGGCTAGAAGGGGGCATTTGCTAATAGTTCAAGACTTCAAAAACACAAGGATTAATATCAAGTGGGGACTTGATGGCCCCTTCCCCTCCCCCTGTTTATTTGAGGGCTAATTTAATCCATCTGCAAGAGAACTCCAGTGTGTTTTTACAGTTTCTGTCATTTGAGGTTTACCTGACGTGGGTTCAGAAAAAGGACTTTTATACTATCTAGATGGGGCTGTTTATCTTTCCGACACTTTTGGATTTTCCACTATTACTCAGGCTCCATGTGCCCCACCTGTCTCACTACAGGGCTCGTCTGTGTGCAGGGGGGAAAACGGGAAAAGGGACAGATGGAGAAAGGGTGGGGAGCTAAGAAGGGAAGGCTGGGTTGTTTATCCCACGAGCAAAGTAGACCGCAGAGCAGGCCCCTCAAACGTCAGCTAGTCAGCTATGCTCTTGGTGCTGTAGACAGACATCTGGAATACCACCAGTGGCAGCAAGAACACTTCTGTTTATTGCCCTAGGCATTAAAACAGGAGAGAACACCTCACTCATGCCCTCTCTCCTGTGAACTGTCCCCCAACACTTTTTATTTATTTCTTGAAAACAAGCATGTGGAAGAAGCTTAACCAAAGGAAGCAGATAATGCAGGAACAAGGAAAACTGGTTGAAGCAAGGGAAATTGAGGAATAGAAAGAGAAAGATAACTGAGCTGGAAGGAAGGAGACTCCAGATTCTAGTTCCAGTTCTGTCATTAATTCATTTCTGGCTTATATATTTTAAGGTGACTATGTCTTATCTCTCCCATTGAATTGTAGACTTCTCAAGGACAAGGACTATATTCTTACCACATTCTCTAGCAGAGATAACATCAAAGGTGTTCAATAAACATTTATTGACTGACCTATTAAGTAAAGGAAAGAATGAATGAAGCTATATGAAGGCATTTTCATTTCTTGAGACAAGAAAATCCTACTTAGCTGGTGTCACAGATGTAAGATCATTGGTACCACAAACTTGTATGAAATTGAAACATAACATATTGCTTGGAAGTTTGGGCAGTCTGGATGATTTCTAATCTGCTAAATCAAAATGGCAAAGCCACTCAGATAATGAATGCTGCAGTCACTATTAAAATAGGATAATGGAATCTTAAGTTAAAACTAGAAGGGATATTAGAACATAGAATATCCATACTACAAGGGAATAAGAAAAAAAAATGTTAGAATGTAGATTACAAGCCATTGAAGCTGAAAGGAGCCATCAGGTCTAATTAGTCAGGCTTCTTCATTTTGTAGATGAGAAAAATTAAGGCCCATGGAGGTAGTGATGACTGAACCTGCAACCCAGAGAAGTGAGCTAACTTGCCTAAGCTTATCAGCTTAGCTGGCTAGACAGTAAAACTAGGACCTGGGTTAGTCTTCTCTCTACAATCTCTGTCCCCATAAGCTTTTTCTCACTTTGAGAACTGTATCAACTCAAAGCAATTAGAAAGAAATCCATCTCCTAATTTGCCATTGTGCTCATATTCTGAAATTCTAGACTCACCCTCTAATAGTAGAATAATTTGACCCTGGGATAGTCTAAGGAACACTTTGGACTGGAAATGGCCCCAATTCTATATTCTCGTCACAGGGGAGGCAAGGGCACAGTACAGACCCATATTTTCCCGTATATTCCTGGAAATCATCAATCTCCTCTCTCACCCTCCTCCCCCAACCCTCTTTTCTACCACTTTTTTTCCTTCCTTCTGGCTAATGAGGCCCCCAGAGACCCATGGAGGTCTAAAACTCATTACAACTCCCTGTGAACACTGGTATCAATAAAGGAGGGCAGACCCTGAGAACTGGGTGGGGGCTGGGGTAGTGGGGTAAAACTCAAGGCTTTCAAAGCCTTGGTTTTTATTTTGTTCTAAAATTACAACAAATCTCTTTAATTCCTAGAGCTCCAAGAGGGGCCCATTTGGTAGAGATAAGGGTTGGGGAGGGGGAGGGCAGGATTTCTAAGGAAGCTGACACAGACCTGGCCTGGTCAGTAACATAATCAGAGTCTGGACTGAAGGAGACACTCTTGGGACTAGGAAGTTATTGTTCCATTCTGGGAGGGGGAGGAGAAAGGCTACTTCGGGAAATGTTGCCTATGTATGTACTCAGTGTATATACACGGATACATGTGTGTGTATTTGTATGTATGTGCAAAATAATGAAGTAAGGGGAATGGGGACAGAAAGACACATAAGTTTCAGGTACATGGGGCAATGAGAATGGGAAGCGGGACCAGGCTCCATGATTATCTTAGCTTCAGTGGACAGTAATGAGAGGCTTTGTGTTTGTTTGGGAGCTCACATGCATGTTCATGTTATATGGTGATAAAAGAAATCAGGACGGGGGAGAGAGAGAAATGGTAAAGAAGGAGGTCAGTTATGTGGGGGGAAAATGAAACTGGAAGAGAGAAGGGGAAAAGAGGAGCATTAGTGAGGAGAGGGGGGAAAATGCCTAGGCCAGTAGATGATGTGCTGAGTAAGGCATCTGAATTAGTCATCTCAGCTTGTTTGAGAAATGGGACACCTTCTGTATCGGGTTTTCTGTCTATCCACAAGGAGAATCTGCATTGGGCCGAAAGCCGTTCCCATGCCAGAGGCTCACACCCTCACATTAGAGCCAGAAAAAAAGTGAGTATGAATGAGAACATGAAACCATAGGCCCCCATGCCCCACTCCATTTCTTTATAGCAGACTTGGAAGGCAAAGGCCCAAATCCCATGGCACCTTCTTGCAGCTCTCTAGCTTGGATCCCTATAGATGCAAGCTTAGAGCTTAGAGGGAGGGATACTGGTAGATGAGCAGCCTCATCTCAGCTCCTTGGGCCTGGATTGAGTTACTCAAGGGAGGGAACACTTGGAAGCTCCAAAGCTGAATCCTCGTGTAGGGCAGAGGCAGAAGCCCTTTCCCCAAGATTTTCTCTTTTACAGGGACTATGTCAAATCAACAGGTATTTACTACTCTGCACTCAGCCCAATGGTA
This sequence comes from Myrmecobius fasciatus, assembly GCA_023553655.1. Taxonomy (NCBI): domain Eukaryota; kingdom Metazoa; phylum Chordata; class Mammalia; order Dasyuromorphia; family Myrmecobiidae; genus Myrmecobius; species Myrmecobius fasciatus. Next base: position 314,278 of record JAJPUD010002034.1, on the reverse strand, counting down.
TGTACTATGAAAAATGTTATTTTTTTAAATGTAGAAAAAAAATTTGTCTTTAGAAGTTTATAGAGAATCAAAGAATATAAGAACTAAAAAAGACCTTAGACCTTAAAATATAGAATGTTAGAGTTGGAAGAAACTTCAGAAAATTGAATGTTTAAATAGAACGTAAGGACTGGAAGGGAATTTAGAACATAGAATATTAGAATACAGAGTATAGAATGTTAGATCTGGAAGGAACAAAGGTTATTTAATCCAAGCTCTTCATCAGAGAAGGGAAAACACAACTAGGCTCCAGGACTCCTGGGCTAGTGCACTTTATAGTGCACTAAGCCATCTCACCAAGTATCAGCACCTAATTTTCCATTTTACGCTTCTTCTGCCAAGCTCCAGGTCTAACTTTCTGCTAATGAACCCAGGAAGCCAAGGGGTGGAGAAGGTTAGGAGCTGAGAGCCACTCACCTCCACTCGTGTAGGGTTCATCCAGTGGGGGATGTCCCGCAGGGTCATGTTTATGGGCAGAATGATGGATTCACTGTTATGGTCCAGGCATGAGGTGGCACACTCCGCTCCTGAACAGCCGACCGGGCAGAAGAGAAGAGAAGAAGCAGCAGAAAGGAGCAGGTTAGGTCTCCTGCCATCTCATCAGTCATCACAAGAGCACACATAGGCTCCCTTTTCTTTCTGGCAGCACAATTCCTGTGGTGAGCCACAACAGGGCCCTTTACCACTCCATGGGGAGATGAACCTTATGGCTTCACCCCACAAGGGTTCTGACCACCATGCCCACATCGAGAGCAGGATGATCAGAGATACTTTTCTTGTGGGATCTCCAAGTAGAACAAATGGGCTGCTGTAGGAACTGAATATCCCTGGGGGGACAAGGCTGAGGGGAGGTAGAAGGGAGTGGTACTGGGGCTCCAATCTCACACAGAGTAGTGGGAGGAAAGCTCTTGCCCTTTTCTTGGGGAAGGCCAGTGTTTCCCTGTCAGTCACAGGATCACAAAATCTGAGCTAGAATGGACAATGAAGACAGTGAAAAACACTTTTACAGAAATTTAAAGTTTGCCAAGAACTTTGCATAGATGATCTAATTTTAACTGCACAAGAACCTTTCAATATAGGTATTATTATCATCCCCAATTTTCAGATGAGGAAAATGAAGCAAATGTCAAGGTTAAGTGACTTGGTCAGGGTCACACAGCTAGGGGATGTCTGAAGTAGGACTGAACTTTGGGTTCTTCCAAGTTCTACACTCTACCCACCATACCTCCCTGATTTGGATTGTTTCTGCAACACACCCAGCAAAAGGTCATTCAGACTTGGTTTGAAGATCTCTAGTGGGGGGAAACCCATTCTTAGGCAACCCATTATACTTCTGAACAGATGTAATTGTTGAAACTTTTTTCCTTCTCCTTTACACTGAATCAAAATTTTATTGATTGATTGATTGTAATCTGACTAGTGGTGCTAGATGGCATAATGGATAGAGCATCAGGTCTGTATTTATCTTCATAAATTCAAATCCTGCTTCTGACACTAGCTGTGTGAATTTAAGCAAATCACTTCACTCGTTTGCCTCAGTTTCCTCATCTGTAAAATTAGTTGGAGAAGGAAAGAGCAAAACATTCCAATATCTTTGACAGACAAAAAAAACAAAACAAAAAAAAAAAAAAACCACCACCAAATGAGGTCACAAAGAGCTGGAGATGATTGAAAAACAACAACAAATCTGCCTTTTTGGAGCTTCTATTAACAAACAGTTTTAGCTCTGGAGTCAAGCACAACAAATATAATCCTTCTTCAGGACAGCACTTCAAAAACTCGAAATCAGCTCTCATGTCCATACTAAATTTTTCTTCTCCATATTACTCATGTGCAATTCCTTCTATTCATTCTCATGTAGAATAAATTTTCAGTCCTCTCATCCCTAACAACAAATTTGTATCTCCTAGAGAATCATCTTCATGGTGGGCAAAATATAGAATCTAGCCCCTTGGGAGATTAGTTAACTGTCTCTCTGCTCTTGGGACATAATCACACCCAACAGAGATGATACCTGATATATGTAAATCCCTACTTCAATTGCTTATTCAAATGTTTGACATTCCTCATTATCAGGAAATTAATCCTGATCCATTTATAACTTAAATTCATTCTATATTGATCCACTCTCTGAAGATGGGGGGGAGGGAAAGGTGTTTATCATCTTGCATAAGATCCATCACATTTGTGTAGATATGGTTGGAGATGTAGAGAGGGTAGAGAATTCTTTCTACCAGATTGTACAATGTAAAAACTAGAGGGGACCCTATGACAGGAATTTAAGAACTGAAAGAGACCTCATAAAGCTACCTAGTTCAAATCCCTCAGTTTATAAAAAAGTAATGGAAAGATAAGTCTAAGATCAAACAATCAGTTAATGATTAGATAAAGGAGAAGCCACAAACCATATCACTCTGTTATTCTTTCTAGTAATATTGACTAGCATATATTAGCCTAAACAGAACAAAGCTCAGATAGTCTCTATGTTGTTGGCAGGCTAGAAAAGATAAAAAATAAGAGTGCAGCTCCTCTCCATAGGATGTTTATTTTGTAGGTGCTTCCAGATGAGAAGGTCCTCTCTATTATTCTGTTGTGTTATAGGGTTTTTTGTTTGTTTTGTGTTTTGTGGTGTGTGTGTGTGTGTGTGTGTGTGTGTGTGTGTTGACTTTGAGAAGTAGTGTGATATAGTAGAAGAAAGCACTGACTAAGAGTCAGACATCCTTGTTTCAAGTTTAGTTGTATGGCTCGGAGAGAGACTCTGTGCCTCAGTTTCCTTATCTATAAAAGGAGTTATTGTTCAGTTATTCACTTCTAGACACACTCTTCATGACTCCAAGCCATATTGCAGTCTTTCAACATTTCCTTCTTCACCTCATTCTATGGATGGGGAAACTGAGGCAAACAGGGTTAAGTGACTCATCTAAAGTCACATAGCTAGAGGCCAAATCTGAAATCAGATCTTCCTGCCTCCAGACCTGGCACTGTGACACCTAGCTGCCTATATAATGAGTACATTACACTAAAAGGTCTCTTTCAACTCAGACCATTTGTGGTCTGAGAATATGACTTAAAGCCTTGCATATAACTGCACAGGGAATGAAAAAATGGAAGCGAAGTTGGAAAATAAAGAAAGAAACAGAAATCAATGGGGCATAGAAAAAGATAGAGGGTTAGGAGCAAGGGGGAGAGTGATAGCCCAAGTGAAATGAGAGAAGAGGGGAAAAAAGGAAAGTCAAAAAGAAGAAAATAAAAAGGAAAACACTGCAAGCATAAACTATTCAGGGTTTGTGCCTTGTTAAAATCCCAGTTCTAAGGGAGATTTTCCAAGGCAGACAGATTCCTGAGATGAGAATTAAGGGGTTATGACTTCTGTTCTTTTGAAAAAGAGGCAGCCTCTTAGAAGTAAACAAAGGTCATCTTATCTCAAGGGTAAAAAGCACTGTCAAATTAGATGTGATACCAGTCCTGTGCCTGCAGATATATTTATATGCATTCTCTTTCCCTTCAACTCCCCTTCCTTTCCTCCCCTCCTCCCGTCCCAGTTAGCTATTTCTGCTTAAGGAACAGGTCTGCATTGTTTTGATATATGAGTAGTAATTGGCATCATTACAGAGTGGTGATCTCATCCAGGTTCCTGCCTCTCCTCCCCTAGAGAATGAACGGCAGCAGTTTTCTGATGACTTACGACAGTTTTGAAATTCACTGGAGCCTCACTATTACGCCGCCCCTGGCCCCAAGGGGCCATGCTGTGGGGCCTTCTCCTGCTTGAGGATGGCTTATAATGAGGTGTCCTGGGTCCTTTAGGAAATGCTTCTCTCTTGGACTCTTGGAGGGGGTCCAAGGTGACCTTAGATCAGATTCACCCTGCACTAGACACCAAAGAGCTCTTTGGCAAATAGATTTGGGCTGAGGATTTCAGATCCATAAGAACTGAGTCCAAGGCCAAGGGAAAGAGTATTGGGCAGGAGGAGAAATGAGGCTTTCTCTGCCTCCTGCTTCTCAGGTTTTTAGATCATTAAAAAAATATTTGAGGAGGGGCAGTTTGAAAAAAAATGAAATGTTGAACATCATGTAAATATTTTTCTTTTCTTTCTTTGAGAAAGAAAATGCCAAATGGGGCAAGAAACTATAATAATGTTGAACATCAGAACAACAACTCCTATTTCTAGAAGAATTGAGTATGTACAAAATATTTTCTTCATAAAATGCCTGTGAGGGAAACTGTGAATATTGCTGTTATTTTTGTTGTTCAGCTATATCCGTTTCAGTCATATCTAACTCTTCATGGCCTAATTTGTGGTTTTCTTGGCAAAGAAATGATTTCCATTTCTTTTTCCAACTCATTTTACAGAGAAGGAAACTGAAGCAAACTGGGTAGAGTGACTTGTGTAGGTTCCCACAACTAATAAGTTTTGAGACCAGATTTGAACTCAAGGTAGGTCTGCCTGACTTCAAGCCCAGCATTCTATTCTCTGTGCCACCTAGCTGCACTTTTCTTTCTTACCACCACCCTCACTTTTTACAGATGATGAAAATAAGGCAAGTAAGAGTCAACCATGGGGAATATGGGTATGGCCACCCACAAGGTTCTGGGAGGGTGGGAGATGCCCTAAGTTTAAGTGTATTCATGTCTCTGCATGTTTATGTATATTCATTTTATCCACATTAAGAGTACTTACTCTTCTCCAAGCTTTTCATTCTCCTTAATTAGTGATTTTATTCTTCATTGCCATAGACAGGTATGGCTTCACTGAATTTAAGCAGAGGCTGGAAAGCTACCTATTAGGGATACCAAATCCTGCCCTGGGTAGGAATTTAGACTAGATAATCCTGAAGGTCCCTCCTATAACTAAGATTATATATTTCTTTTATCTGAGGGCCAAAGGTTTGGAGAATTGAGGTTGTTAAAGTACTTTTCTCACATCTCCCTTGAGAGATAGATAATGCAAATACTAACTTTGTTTTATAAACAAGGAAATACACTGAGAAATTTAAGTGACTTGCTGGTCATTCAGCTAGTGGCTGAAGAAGGGACCAGAATGCTTGTCTTTCAACTCTGATTCCTGTATCACTAAACTTTAACAAAATAAATCCACAGAAATCATCAGCATTTTTATATATTATCAACAAAGTCCAGCAGCAAGAGCTACAAAGAGAAATTCCATTTAAAATAACTGTTGATAATATAAAATATTTGGGAGTCTACTTGCCAAGGCCAAGTCAGGAACTATATGAACACAATTATAAAACATTTTCTACACAAATAAAGTCAGATCTAAACAACTGGAAAAATATCAAGTGCTCTTGGGTAGTTCAAAAAACTGTAATAAAAATGAAAATATTACCTAAATTAATCTACTTATTTGGTGGCATATCAATCAAATTCCAGAGAAATTATTTTACAGATCTAGAAAAAATGGTAACAAAATTCATCTAGAGGAGCAAATGGTCTAGAATTTCAAGGGAATTAATGAAAGAAAAAAATTACCAATGAAGATGGCCTAGCTGTGCCAGATCTAAAACTATATTATAAAGCAGCAGTCATCAAAACCATTTGGTACTGGCTAAGAAATAGAGTAGTTGATCAGTGGCATAGGATAGGATCTCAGGACAAACTAGTCAATGACTATGCTTTTGGGATAAGAACTCACTATTTGACAAAAACTGCTGAGAAAATTGGAAACTAGTATGGAAGAAATTAGGCATTGATCCACACCTAATACCGTATACCAAGTCCCATGTCTATATGGGACTTTATGCTGGATCTTTAAATCCTACTAGAGGAAAAAAAGTAAAAATAGGCAGGCTGAGATGGTATGTATTTAGAAGGAGTTGCAAATATTGGAAAGACTTCAAATGAGAAGATATCTATGACAAAGTGATCCTTTGGATGAGAGACATTCAAAGGGGCCTCTTGAGGTGCACCAGGAGCTATGCTCTTTAAGTATCAGGCCCAATTCCACCAGGGTATATCAGCAACAAAACTCTCCCTATACCATCCCTATTTCTTAGGACCAATCCCACTTGACTAGGGGAAGAGAAAAGGGGAGAATTTCTATCCTTGTCTACAGCACCACCACCACCCCTCCACCATCTCATACCTATTTCGTAGCCACCAGAGCACTGCAACTTGAGATTGCTGTTGAGTTGATCAGGTAGGGAACACTGGCCATGCATTTCTTTGCAGACATGGAATGACCCACTCCAAGTACCATCTTTTCGGCAGTGAATCACATTGCTCCCACGACCCTGAGATTCAGAGAACAAACAATCAATCAATCAACAAGTTTTCATTAGTCATCTACTAAAAGCCAGATGCCACACTAAGTTATGGGGATATGAAGGCAGGAGCAAAACAGGCTCTGTCTTCAAGGAGGAAATAAGCATTTCTATAGCACTTAATATGTGCCAGGCACTGTGCTAAACAATTTTTCACAAACATTATCTTCTTTGATATTCACAACAATCCTAAAAGGTAGGTGTTCTCATTAACTCTATTTTACAGTTGAGGAAACTGAGTCAAACAGAGGGAAAGCTACTTGTATAGGGTTAGTTGAAGGTCAGATCTTCCTGACTTTCAGTCCATCATTCTATCCACCTTGCCACCAATTGTCAGGGAAGGGAAAGATGCAAAGTTTAGATAACAAAAGTTAACTTATGTCTTCAAGGAGCATAGGTTCCAATAAAGAAAAGGATTTAATCTTTCATGCAGGCAACTCTCTTTATAGAAATCCAAATGACCTTTTAGGAGCTGTACTTTGAATGTTTCTTAGTCCATTTCCTAGTACACAAGTATTATTTTTTCCATAAATACAATTGCCTGGATTTGTAATGACAGTTTCTCTTTGTATAATGGCTTTACACTGATCAAACCAACAATTAAGTCAATTCCTTGGGATTTCCTAAGAAGGCAAGGGAAGTTTGTCTTTTTTTTTTTTTTCTCCCCACAGGTTGGAGCAACCATGGATATCTCTGTCTCCAACAAATTTTTTATTCATTTTAACTTCTCTGATTTAGTTTCCTATATTGGGGAAGATGGCTTTACCTTACCTACCTCCTAGGATGGGACATGGACAACAAAATTCTTAGTTGATTAGAATATTTATTTAGTACCTACAGTATATAGAGCATATTATTAGGTATGTAACGAAAATAAAGGTGAAAGAAACAGTAGCAAGAATATGAAGGTGACAGAGCTGAGACTTCCAGGAGATACTGATGTCTTCTTTCCCTCAATGAATGGGAAATTTGGTATAGTTACATACCTAATAATTTCCTTAGACTACTTTAAAAAGGTGATCAAAGTTCAGCTACACGTTTTTAAATTAATCAATTTTAAATTAAACTGTGATATAAAGCTATAACCAAGGGGAAGAAGGAAATAACCATATGACCTAACTTGGCATTTAATGTCAGTGAGGTGAGCTTCTCCTCCTTGGCAATCTTCAGGCAGAAACTAGAAAAACACTTGACAGGCATGTTATAGAATGTTGGTTCCTTCCTATGTGGATTGGGCTAAATTTCAACTCAGGTCTCTTTCTCTGTGATTCTGTGAGTAGAACTAAGTAAGGAAAGATCATGTCTACTCTATGTCAGGGGAACCATGCTTCATCTCAAATCTGTTCTTCTGGTTGCATGAAGCCATTTTATTGATCAAAGATAACCAGAATAAGCATTGAAGGAAAAGCAGAAACATTGGTGACACATAAGGGTCATAATAATAACTGACAGTTGTATATTGCCACAATATTTGCAAGGTATTTTATATAAATTATCTTATTTGAAGAAGCACAGTGGTTAGAGAACTGGTTCTGTAGTCAGGAGGACCCAAGTTCACATCCAGTCTCAGACAACATACTAACTATGTGACCCTAGGCAAGTTTTTAGCCCTGTTTTTCTCAGTTTCCTCATCTGTAAAATGAACTAGAAAAGGAAATGGCAAACCACTATAGTATCTTCTCCCAAAAAAGCCCAAATGGTGTCACAGACATGACTAGAACAACACAGTGACAACAGTCTTATTTGAATCTCACAAATCTATAAACTACATGTTATTATTGTCTCCATTTTCTAGATGAGAAAATTGAGATTCAAAGAGTTAAGTGATTAGTTCAAGGTTTAAAGCAAATAAATGATGATATAGAAATTGAACCCAGGCCTTCATTACTACAATTTTAATACTCTTGTCTTCTACATCATAACAGTCTACAGAGATTCAGGGTACTAGTATAGACTACATACAAGCAGGCTTGCAACACTGGCCTGCTAAGCAGGATTATAGAACTAGATCATTGTATGAGCATGGACGGACAAGTCATTGCCATGTGTGGGCTTCTGTTTTCTCATCTGTAAAATGGGAACAGTAATGATTATACTATCCAGATCACAGAGTTATTGTAAGGAAAGGTCTTTGTAAATTTTAATGTCTTATTAGAGTAACTAATAGTCATAAAAATAAAATTAGGGTGTTGAATTTGACCTCTACGGTTTTTTTCAGCTCCAACATTTTATGATTATGATTCTATGATTATAAAACAGCTGAGAGGAAACAGGATTTGAGAAAGAAAGGGGCCTCTTGCTCTAACTCCCACAGGCCAACAGGAGAAGGTCCAGGAAGTATGGTCACTCGGCAGTATTATTAGTCGAAATGTGTCTGGCATTGAAGCATAGGGTGGCCTTCCTGAACACACAGCTGCAGGGAACTTCATGGCTTTGAATCCCAAAGGTTCTGTGTGAACTCATGTCGGTTTAAGTGGGTTCACATGGGTTCTCTCCTTACAAGCTTTGTATCTCAGACATTAGCAAACCCCAGACCCTCACTGACCCCCAGCTGGGCCCACATCCCCAAGGTTCTCCTGGTTTCTTTCAGAAACCAAAAATCGTCCCCAATTTTCCTGGAAACTTGGCTCAGGTCTACCCTGAGTTTGGCCCACAGACCTTAAAAGGTTTGCAGACCTCAGCATAATATGGGACAAAGCTGGCCCTGAAATCAAATTTGTAGCAGAGAGACTAAACCCTAACTTGGATTCTATTATGGTAATTTCAAACCATTTTAACTTAAGTGAGGACCTGAGAAGGATATAAAGTGTGTTTCTTGGGAATAAGATAATGGAAAGCTCTTAGGAGAATTTTCTAGAGTGGCAGTAGGTCACCAGTAGGCTACCCCTTGACTATTTACAAGAGTACAGAATTGGCTCATATAAGAGTTCCTATTCCTATGGCACTCTACAATCCATAATGTACTATGGGGAAAAGAGTACACAACTACTGTCCCCATTTTACAGGGAAGAAAATCAAGTTCACTGAAGTCATATGATTGATTGGAGGTTCTGAGAGTGTTGGGCTGAGGGTCAGAGCATCTGAATTCAAATCCATCCTCAGAAACTCCTTGCTGCATGAACCTGGATAAGTCACTTAGCTTATATCTACTTCAGTTTTTAATTTGTAAAGAAGGGATGATAATAGTACCTACTTCCTGGAATTGCTGTGAGAATAAAATGAGAAAATATTTGTAAAATGCTTTGCAAACCTTAAAGTGTTATGTAAGTGCTAGATATTATTATGATTGTTGTTATTATAGTTGATGGTTACACGGTAATAAGTAGTAGACAAGAGTGAAACAGTTTCTTGAATCTAAGTCTAGGGCTCTTTCCACTATCCCATACATGCTTCCTAACTTTTCATTTGCAAACCATAAGGATTACATAAATTCTGGTTTTTATTATTGCTATGGGCTATAGAAAAACTAAGGAAAGTGGAGCTTCTTTCTCATGAGGGGGAAAACAACAACAACAAAAGGAATCAGGAATGCTGGTTTTGCCTCTGAGTAGGTGGGGTACCATGGGAAAATTCACTATTCCTATTTGAGCCTCAATTTCTTCCTCTGGAAAATGAGGCAGTTGGAGTAAAGACTCCCTAAATTATTCAAACTTTGGCCTCAAAATGCTATGATTTTCTTTTTTGTCCCTCTTTAATATATATATATATTTTTTTTATTTATCTTATTAAATATTTCCCAATAATGTAAAAAATATTATTTTTTCTTTTAATTTTGAGTTCCAAATCCTTTCCCTTTTGTCTGTTTTCTCTCCTTTCCTTAAGAAAGCACTTTGATATTGATTATACACATCTGAAGTTATGAAAAACTGATTTCCATATCATGCTATGATTTTCTTAGCCTCATGGCACTTTCTGGGCACATTTAAGGACAATCATACTTTTTTGTGGGCCTTTCAGCAACTCAGTAACCACATGACTTTTCTCTCCCTTATAGTCCCTCCCCATTCCCTAATGTCTGGGGTATTATAAATTCACAGGAATTTTGGCATCAATCAACAAAATGGGAAGGGAATGGTGTGTGTGTGTGTGTGTGTGTGTGTGTGTGTGTAAAGGGGAAAGGGATTGCAAACTATTACTTTTAAAGGTGAAAATGCCATTACAGCAAACCTATTTGTGATTTCCAACTTGGACCAGATATATTTCAGAATCCCAAATTGCCTATCCCTCATCTTTCCTGATAGCCTATTGAAAGCTCTCTTTGGAGATCACTTTTCCTAGACTCCAGTCTGTCAGAAATTTCTATCCCTATTCTGTCCAGTACCAAATATCCTATAGTTTGTAACGGGTACCATGATTTCTGCTGTCAGGGTGGATCACCTATAATGGAAAGAGTCCTGGATTTAAGTCAGAGGAGATGGTTTCAAAGTATAGTTATCTGCCACTTACTGTCTCTTAATCTCTTGGGGCCTCATCTGTTAAAAGAAAGGAATTAGATTTAAAGGCCTTTAGGGTCCTTTCTGGATCTTGATCTTTGATCCATGGTTGGTTCTTAAGGATTCCTTGCCAAGCAAAGATGAGTTTCTTCTATGGATACAAGTTTGTATTATCACCTACTATGACCAGAAACATATCAGAGTTTTTATCCTAAAATAATTTACATCTTTATTTAGGTGAGCTATAGTCAGTATCTCTCTCTCCATCTCCAACCTCCCACACATTTTGTCCCTATATGTTTTCAGAAGGTCTTATAAATATATTTGCTTAGGGTAATTATTTGCTATGGAAACCATGTGATCCTTAGGATTTGGATGGAGGGTACAAGTTATTCTGAGGAGTACAATGGTTCTGATAATGGTAGAGAACATTTCCTGAAATCAGTTTTTTTTTGAGTGCAAGACTGATTTCTCCATAGCTTCCAAATGACTTCCACCTTCACCCCACTCCAAAACCATGGACTGTGGTTGATTAAATGTAATATATACATCCTCTGTCACACCACCAGTTTTACTATAATAGAAAGTGAATTATTCAAGTTTCATGGAATTTTCATATTCCAATCTCTTCCCCTCCTCTCCATCCCTATGACAAGATTTCTATTTTATGCTCTTTAATTCAAGAACCCCAGTCTTTTATGATGGTTTAATTTGGAATATACCTTCCTGGTCACAGAGTCACAGATTTAGAACTTGAAAGGAACTTAGCAATTAATTTATGAGTGAGGAAATTGAGAAGGTAACTTGGCCAAGGATATGTAGGTATTGAGTGGTCAAGCTGAGATCCAAACCCAGCACTAATTCCAAAGCCAATGCTCTTTCCATCACCCCAGGATGTAAATACTGTGGATTTCATTTGGAATTTTTCTTCTTATTTGTAGGATCATGGAATATTAGCATGAGAGGGATCTTTAGAATTTAATTCAGGAATCTTTTACAATTTGTCTATGTGCCAAGGGCAATATTATGCAATGGAAAGAGTAATGTTTTTGGTGTGAGAAGACTTGAGTATGAAACCCAATTCTACAACTTATCCATGTGACCTTAGTCAAATCATTTCAAATCTCAGTGGCCCCAAGAACATAAATTGCCAAGCTGCAATGGCTGGTGTTGTTTCATAGGGTATCCCAATACTACAAATATCACAGGTCTCAACCCCATCACACCAAAATATAGAAGGCTCTGCCTGTGCCTGGGTGCTAAGGGAATAACAAAAAAGAATAAAAAAACAGCTGAGAATAGTTGAATTGAGAGGTAGCTTAGACCATTTAGTCCAACCTCTTCCTTCTAAAAATAAGTAAACAGATTAAATGACCTGCCCAAATTCTCATAGACAGAAGTTGAATTTGAATCTATGCCCTACCACACATTGTCTTCTTCCTTTTTCAAGTCCTAACTATTGAATAAAACAACTTGTGTTCTTACTTCTTTTCTGTTTCCTAGAATGTTCTATCATCCTTTGGGGAGGGACTGTAAATTAGCTTAAGAGAGGAGATAATAAGTGAGAATAAATTCATTTTTGGTGAAGCACCACATGCTCCTATTTTTGCAGTAAGAATAAGAGACAGTTCAGACATGATTAACCAGAGCATCAGAGGAAGCTCTGTTTTCTAATTTCTCAACCCACACTTCCCAGGACATTAGAACTAGAAATAGAATTAGAATCTAATGTCTATATCTTATAGATGAGGAAGCTGAGGCTAAAAAGAGAAATGGCCTGCCCAAAGTCTCATGGCTGATTACTGTCAGAGCCAGGACTCTGTGCTTTTGCCTACAGTACAGTGGTATAGGATATACTCATTGCTTTTGTAATGTACTGTATCAGACTCAAACCTCAAAGGATTCTAGGTCAAATATAAAATTATCAAAGCAAAGTCTTTTGTTTTTAGGGCTGGGTTGAGACAAGCAGATGTAACCAGAGCCCAGATAATTTACTACATCATACAGGAACCCAGACAAAAAAAGCATGTCTAAGAGAGCCAGCATGGAAGAGTGGATAGACAGCCAACTTCAGTGTCATGAAGACTTGGGTTCAAGCCCTGTCTCTGATACATACCAGCTGTGTGACCATAGGCAAGTCACTTGACCTCTCAATGTTCTAGCCAACTCCCTAATACTGTAATTTAGAGATGAGTTGTTAAATCTGAATGAGGAAAGGATTTTACACACAGGGAGTTCATTATGGAAACAAAATCACAGATATGAACTAGAATGCAATCAAACTGAACTACAGTTCCCGTATAGGAAATATCCCATATAGGATAATTTTCTTTCTTGTACTTTCTCCTTCAGTGGGATCAGACAATGAGAAGTGAGGTTCTGAGCAGCAGAAACCCCAAACTGTTAATATAAGAAGCAGTGTTTCATGGACAATGGAAGGAACACTGGATTTGGATATTAAAGCCCTCTGGTTCAGATCCTAGTTTTGCTCTTTCATATGATCCTAGTTCTAGAACTGCCAGGAACCTTCAAAGCTATCCAGTCCAGCATTTTCATTTTAGAGAGGTCCAGAGTTGTTAAGTGATCTGCCTGATTACACAAATAATCAGTTATGACAGATGTGGATTTGAAACCCAGGTCCTCTGCCTCCAAGGTCAGTGTTCACTCCATCCAAACCTCCTGTCTCTCATTTACTAGCTGTCAGATTAGACAGCACACTTCTCTCTAAGTCTCAATTTTCTCATGTATAAAGATCCTCATGATCTCTGAGCTTTATTCTACTTCTGAATCCTATGGACCTATAACAAACTTCTAGAGTTATGTAATAAAGAAAGAAATGGGGAAGTAGGAGGGAAGAAGAAAAAGAGTGTTTGCTTGAGAATAAAAGCTTTCAGAAATGTTTAGTTTAAATACCATCTTTAACATAAGACCTGGGTAAATGTGTGTAATAGTGGTTGTTTCCACTTTAATCATGCATACATGGTTACTAAACATGAAATTTTTTTTAATAGTGTGTAGTAAAGCATTTGGAAAAGTTAAAAACACATCCCAATACATTCTGCATGTTTGAAACAAGGCATGCTTCCCAGTGTCCAGAATAGAAGAGCTGGCGAGATAGAGGAGACTGGGTTTTGAATGTCCCGTACTATCCACATGCACTGTGTTTACAGGCAGCGAGAGGGAATCTGAGGTGAATACTAGAATTGGCTCTCAGGTTGTTGGTCTGAGGGTAGAGGAAATTCATTTTCAGAATAACCTCAGAAATGTCAATTGTATTAGAAGCCATTTGGCAAGGAGTGCTTCATTCTTTGAACTGACAAGCGATACCCTGCTCTCCTGCTTCCAGGTTCCTGCTCATATTGCCAAACAGCCCTTCTGTAGTCCTCCGATAAATTTACATTTTCCTCTCTTTAAATACAAGCTGGCCATGAAAGTAACTTGGCAGCCTTCAGACAGACTGAGTTTCAGTTTGATAACATGACCATGGCCAGAATATTATTTGGCCTTGCTGCTACAGCGGCTTGTGTAACACTTACTAACATTTTTTTTTTTTCTGTAAGCAGTCTAAGGGGATCATGGCATTCATCCCTTTCTGCCTCTGTCCTTTGCCCTCTTTCTTCCTTCTTGGTATGTACATGTGCCTATGCCCATAAATACACATATTCATTACACTCAAGAATTCTTGAGCTGCACATACCAGCCAATCAAATAAAAAAAAATCTGGATGCTTGGTCCACAGAGAATAAATAACCAATTTAAGTCTATCTGGGGCCGAGCTAATGGAAATGAGTTAGAACCAGTCTTTGAAACCTATTTTAAGTTCAATAAGAACATAGCATTTTGATTGGATACTTAACTGCTAAATTCAGTTTTGATTGGCACTTGGACTTGAACTAAAAGGCCATATGTAGTTTGGGATGTATGTTTTGCATGACTTTCTATAGAATCAATCATTTTCTTCTTTTATTCCCCATTGTGTATCTTTGTTTTTATTGATGAGGTATACATAGAATCATAAGTCTTCAGAATGACCAACTATCCCCTGAACTCTAGTTGTAGGAAGTTAGGTGAGCTTGAGTAGAAATATAATGTGGTAAGAGAGGAGAGAACACTAGCTTAGAAGTCAGAGGGACTGGATTTGAGTCCTGGCTCTATGTCTTATTATGCATGTGAGCTTGGACAAGTAATTTGCTCTGTCATGGCCTCAGTCAATTCATCTGCAAAATGTAGGGAGAGAGATCAGAAAAGATGACTGTTAATATCTCTCCCAGTCTTACATTTATGATCTTATGTTAAGATACATTTTGGCATCTTAACCAAGTTGCTGCCTCTAAATTAAGCAGGAAATGTACTTCCTGAAACCAAGCAATAGGCTAGCAGGATAGTAGGCAGCATTCCACTCTGCCATGAAGCAGAATCAAAATACTTGTGAATTTTTGTTTTCTACAAAGCCAAACAATGAGACATTTTACTTTGTTACCCCTGATGTAAGTGAAATCTACAGTTGTAGGCATTTTGGCAAATCACTTCCCTCCTATGACCAGGTTATTTCAGTATGATGATCTCTAAAATCTTTTTTTAACTCTAAAATTAATCATTTCAACATTTTATACTTAGGAGCTGAAATACTGGATTATTTATTAGAAATATAACCTAGTAATGCTTGCAAATTCTTAAATATTTCATATTCCCCCACTGATCTCCAGTCATTTTATAGTGAGGTTGTAGTACTTGGTTATGATACTCCTACCTTGGAGCATTACAATTTTTTCCTTTGGGGTTTAACATTAGCCACTAGTGGGCTTCAGTTTCCCTACTGCTAAAAGAGAAAATGGAGAGAATGTTTGGCTTTATGATCTCTAAAGTTATTTGATGCTCTAAACTCTATGATATTCAACTACAAAATAGGAATAATAATCCTTTAACAAGATTACTTGACACAGGGGTAGATTGAGAGTAAATGAAAAATGTATTTGAAAGCATTTTGAAAAATTAAAAATTCTATAGAATATCTCCAAAGAGAAAAGGATCTGTTTATACAAACATTTACAGCAGCTCTTTTTGTGGTGGCAGAGAACTGGAAATTAAAAGGATGTCTATCATGTGGAAAATAGCTGAATAAATTGTGGTGTATAATTGTGATAGAATACCATTATGCTATGAGAAATGACAAGCAGGATGATTTTAGAAAAACCTAGAATGATTTATATGAACTGATGCAAAGTGAAGTGAGCAGAACCAAGAGAAGATCCTCCATAATAATAGCAATATTGTTTGATGATCAACTGTGAATGACTTAGCTATTCTCAGCAATACAATAATCCAAGACAATCTCAAAGGACTCATGATGAAAAATATTATCCTCCTCCAGAGAAAGAACTGTAGGAATCTAAAAGCAAAAGCATATTATTTTTCACTTTATTTTTTTTGATGCTTTTGTTTTAGTTTAGTCTGTTTTCTTTCACAACATGACTAATATGGAAATGTGTTTTGCATGATTGCACATGTATAACCTATATCAAATTGCTTACCATCTTGGCAAGGGAGAACGGGTGGACAGGAACTCAAATTTTTTTTAAAAAATGTTAAAAATTGTTTTCATATGTAATTGGGAAAAATATTCAAAAAAAATTAAGGAAAAAATAATTTATTCAACTTTTTTGCTGTCAGATTAATCTCCCTAAATTATTCTTTTTATTAAGACATCTCCCACCTAAGAAATGAACAATGGCTTCCTATAGCTGACTGCAGGTGTTAAACATGTGGCCCACAAGCCACATGTGGCCCACAAAGCCACATGCGGTCCACCACACTTCCGAATGGGGCTGAACCAGATTAAAATGTAGTTCTTATCTGATTTTAACATGTTGAAGTATTAATTTTTTTTAAAGAGACATATAAACATGTGTGGTTTTCTAAGTCAATATGTGGCCCACAGGGATTTTTAGGCATGGTTTATTGGCCCCCATTTCTATTTATGTGATACCACTAGTCTACTTTATTAAGTCAAAACTCTTCTGGCTGGCTTTCAGAACAGCTTATCTAAAACAACCTCCCATGATTTTTCCTATGTATGACTGTTCTTCTGCTGTCTCCCTATTTATGACTTACTATTCCCCAGCTCTGGGCTTCAGTTCCAATTGTTCTCCCTTTCTGGAATGTCTTCTGTGTCCCTCTCTTTTAATGATCTAGATCCTTCCCATTTTTCATGGTCCAACTCAAATTTCTCAGCCTCATGAAATTCATGAAGCCTCCCTTGACTACTTTTAGCCATATGGAATTCAACCTCCTATTAACTTCCATAGGACATGGGATCCATTACCATGGTTTTTAGAACTTAAATTGTTAGTTCACATGAGGTATTTATGCCTTTCCAGATATATTATAAGCTTTATAATCAAGGACTATGTTTTAATTATCTTCTGCATGGTACTACCTAGAGGGAAGAATATAAGAAGCATTCAATATAAAATTATTGATTATTTTATCATAATCATATTATCCCAATCAATGTCATCATTATTGCATCCTTAGAGCTGGAAGAACCATAATGGTTATTTAGTCAAATCTGTATTTTACAGATAAGGAAAATGAGGTCAAGAGAGTGGGATGACTTGGCAGCAAACCGAGGATTCAATTTTAGGTTCTCTGCTTACAGTTACAAGATAAATTCAAGCATAAATCTATCACTGTCATCAGTATCATCACCACCACCATCATCATATTTATCAGCCAATAATAAGCTCCCTTAATAGAGGTCTATTTGACACAGGATTTATAGAAGTATTTAGATTTGCCTTCCACTTGTGAAATATGATACTATCACATCCTTCTAAAGAATTCTACAATGTCATGGATTACAGTAAGATAAGCCTTGGTATAATGAACATGGAGATCACTGAGGGCTATAGTCAGGGAACAATTCTTAAAGGAGGTGAGCTTACACTTTAGAACATCAAAAGAAAAGGAAGGAAAAAACTTTAAAAACTCAATCCTATAGTCTTAGTTCTGTGATGAATAGGAAAGACAATTCAGTGCTCCACACACAGTTGCCACTTAATAAATGTTGATTGAATCAAGAAAGGAGAAGGGAATAAGCATTTTTAAATATCTATTATATGCCAGGCACTATGTGAAACATTTTACAAATATTATGTCACTCAATCCTTACAACAATCTGGTGAAGAAAATGCTGTAATTTTTCACATTTAATAGTTGAGAAAAATAGAGTTTAAGTGAGGCAAACAGAGGTTAAGTAAATGGATGAACGCACTTACTGAAGAAATGTCACTCTCCTCACACTTGATCCTGCACTCACTGTTGAACTGGAAACCATTGGTACACTGATACAACCCATGGAACTTAGGTGGGGGTGGGTCACATGTCACAGGTACACAGGCTCCCTCCAGCCAGCTGCCATCTTGGGTACATTGGATCTTAAAAGCCCGTCTTCCAAGAAAAAATGAGAGGAATCATTTGGATGAGTGTCTTGTACACAGAAAGCACTTAATGTTTTGGAATGAATGACTGATTAGCTAAATTTTTTATCCAAAACATTAAAATTTGAATGTCAAACTCTAAGGAGTAGAGATCACACTGAAAGAACCTATAAAGTAAGTTTAGTCTAACTGTCCTCATAAAAATTTGCTAATATACTTCCTATGTTAGAGTGGATAATGGATGACAATATTTGTCTACTAACTCATAAGCTTTTATGACTTAGACTGATGAGGACCTTAGCAATTATTTAGTTCATTTTTCAGATGAAGAAACTGAAGTTTAAAGAATTTAAGAAATTTGCCCAGAATCATACAGGTAGAAAGAGATAGGATTTGAACCTAGCTTTTCTGTCTCCAAAACTAAGGTTCTTTCTGCTACTCCGTAGCTGTTTCCCGCAACTCAAGGGAGACAGGGTCTTGATATAAAACATTCACAAACAGTAAGTTAAATTTATGATTTCTGGGCTAATAATGTTATTTTAAAGTTCAAAGGTACTTAGAAAAAGGATTTAGTTTAACCTCCTCATTTTATATATGAAGAAACTGAATTTCAAAAAAATAGTGATTTTAAAATGTCAAGGTATGACATGTAGGAAAAGAAATTTATTGTGTGCAATTCCAAAGGAAAGAACTAGAACCAAGAGGTAGGAGCTCTATTCATTCCAAGCAATATGATGAATTTCCTTGGGAGGTTGTGAGCTCTCTGATTCCGGAAGTATTCAAATAGAAGTTGGGTGATCATTTTGTAGGGATATTGTAGGGGGGCACTCTTGCATTTGGTGCCCCCATAATAGCATAAAACTTGCTGCCATAATAGGTACTTGGTAAATAGTTGTTGATTGTTGTATTGATTACATTCTAGAAGCCACAATAGAACAACATGGAATGATGGATTTTTTGTGATGGTATGATAACGTATTCATCTAACACATAATAATAGATTCAGATGCCTACTGACCAACTTTCCTTCCTCCACATGCCCTGCTTATGTTTTTAGCTTCACTTACTTCTTTGACTTTCGAGAGGAGCCAGGCACGTGGTATCCTGGTTTGCACTTGTACTTGCAAAAGGAACCCACTTTGTGCTTGTCCTCCCGGCATCGAGCAGTCTGGAGATCAGCATTGGGTACAATGGGAGGGGCCAAGCACATCAATTCACAAAGTGCCTCTGGGAAGGACCACAACCCATCTTCCATACATGTCAGGAAGCTATTGTTTCCTATTAGGAAGACATATTTAGAATTAGCATTAGAAATCAATGGGAAAGTAGAATTTCATACTACCTTTATTAATCATATGAATTATGCCAAATTAGAACTTTTTTAAAACTTAGAATTTACCTTAGAATATAGAAAGACAGCATGTTAAGTATATAAAGTATATAGAATATGGAATTCTAGAGATAGAAATGACATTAGAAAAGACTGAGTCTATAAGTTATCATCTCATAGAGAAAACTGATGTCTATAGTATTGCAATGGTTTACTCGAAGTCAAAAAGAGAAGCAACCTACCAGAGTTATGACCACAGCAGAAATCCATGTCCCCTGACTCTCATGTCAAGAATCCTGCTATACTATTGAGTGGTCCTGGAGGGACATCTACTCCCCAAACCTCATTTTATATATAAGACAACTCAGGCCATGAGGGGAGAGGGGAAGTGACTGGACCAATCAAGAACAAGTAGCCTTCCCTAAAATCAGGACCTCCTAGCAAATCTTACAGTGGCATGCTTATGACACAAAACCAATTAAACCTTCTCTTGTACTTTTAAGGGTCCATCTAAAACAATGGATATATTGGGTAGACTTGTCTGCACCTCTAGAGGAATCTCAAAGTCTTTGTAGCCCTCAAATTTGAGTTGTTGAAAATAATGATTTTCAAATTTCAATGTTGGGCTGAACCTTTCTGATGGACCCATATGAATGACAGTTCCTAACATAGCCCATTCTGTACTGATAGTTGTGCTGGCCAACATCAGTGGACTTGGATTTTGCAAATGAAAGTAAAATACAGTGAGGTTGTCCTTATCCTGTTAGATGATATAGTGAAGCAGCTTGGCCAGAGTTTCCCTGAGACAAGAGAGAAGTAACTCACATTTCTTAACATCCTTCTTGTCACTTGCTTATTAAGGAATAGTGTTGACAAGTTACAAGAGACATCCCATGCTGGAAGGATGTGAAACATAGGGATTCAGGAATTAAAAGGAGGTTAACTGCAGAGGCAGTTATAGGGTCTAGAGCTAGAGGGAAACTTGGAGATTATTTAGTCCAATCCACTCATTTTATAGTTGGGGAAACTGAGGCCCATAGAGAAATGACTTGTTCACGAACATATAGGTAGTAACTAGGAAGAAATAAATTTCAAACCTAGGTTTCTGAGTTTAATCTAGTTACTTTTATGCTAAATCATGCTCAGATCTCCCACAAGGCAATATAGCATTTCTTATCTTCCTTCCTGCCCATTTAGCTATACTGTCTCCTCATTTCTTTGCACATTTAACAAATTAGTAAGGTGATCCTCTTTAGTACTTGATTCCTTTTTTTCCTCTTTCTCCTCTTCCTTGTCTGGCATGATTCATCCAGTGAGTGAAATAAAGGCCACTGTCTACAAACACGGCAGATGCTTCTGTGTTGATGAACTGTTATATTACAAACTCTGGACAGTTTGACGTCAACAAATAGATGAGCCAGCAGGAGTGAGAGGGTGATTCATTCAGTTTCCTGCAAAGTGGTGAGGCTTCCTGGGCATCAGGGACTACATGCTCCAATCACTTCCTTTTCTCTTACTTCACTACCTAGTGATGTTCACTTAGTACCATTGTCTGGAAACCACTGAAGGTATTGGAGCCAGATATTCTATTATGTAGAGACATTGAGTCTAGGCCATAAGTCAGGCTACTGCCCAGTAGCCCATGGCCCAAGCAGGAAGTGAAATGGAGCATAACAAGAATGTGTCTAGGGTTATGAACTATTAGTGAGTTTGAGGGAGAGGTCTGGCATGGTTTTTCTACTCATAAGTAAAGAATCCAAAATTATACCATTGACCTAATCTTTACAGGGCAGTGAAGATTACAAAAGAGAATATAGTTTGGAGTTAATTATTTTAGTCTGCAAGGTACCTTAGACTAAGTGACTTGACCAAGTCCATATAATTAGAAAGTAGCAAAAGCAAGATTCAAACCGACTGAGGAATAGATATATCAGGAAAGAGAGGAGCTCTCATCAGTGAAGTTTCACCATGATTGCTGGTGATAACATAGAAGGGAAGAGTCAAATTCATTCATTGATATTAAAAGATAAGCAGATCATTGGGAACCAGGTATTAAACTGATACTTAGCAGACATTCGGTAGACTGAATAGAACATTGGAAATCAAGAAAGAAAACAGATTGAAAAAGAAGGCAAGAGGGAACAGAATAAAGGAAGAAAGTTACTTGGGAATTAGCAAGAACAAGATGATGAAGAAGAAAAGCTTCAAACTGATTGTTGCACATTAAAAAACATAGTTGAATTCCTCATAGTTGCTAGGCCAGGGAAGCCAAAATTATAATTATGTCATAGACATAATTGGTTTTTATATGGATGGTGTGTCAACAGCTCAAATACAGGTATCAAGGATATCAAAGAGTTAAAAAGAAACTATATCAATTCCAAAACATGTCAATTGCTCATTAAAATTGGACCCTCCTGGTAAAAGTGTGGGTAAATCCAATTTCATTTGGATAGGTGGATTTTACAAAATTTTACATATTATAAAGAAAATAAAACTAATGGTCAGTCATAATCAAGAAAGTCTACAAAGTGAGTGAGATAGATAGACAGGCAGATAGATACACAGATACAGAAGACAGAAAGACACAGATACATAGAGATTGAGACAGAGAAACAAGAACAGATGGAGACAGAGCAACAGATGGAGAGGCACAGGGACACAAACACACACACACACACACACACAGAGAGAGAAAGAGAGAGAGAGAGAGAGAGAGAGAGAGAGAGAGAGAGAGAGAGAGAGAGAGAGAGAGAGAAAGAAACAGAAACAGAGACAAAGACAGAGGGTTAGAGATCCAATAATAGAGAATGAAAAAGACAGAGACAGAAGGATAAACTGGTGAGATCATCTCCAATGTAATCACAGTAGTTATTTCTACATAATATGTTAAGGTTTACAAAATGTTTTATTATCAATGTTCTCATTTAAGCAATGACCCTTTGAAGGAAGCAGGGCAAGTTTTATTACCCTCATTTTTTCAGATGAGGAAACCAAGGGCTAGAGAAATGAAATGTTTTATCCAAGATCACACAATTGAAAAGTGCCAGAACGAAGATTTGAATCCAAGTCTGCTCATTCTAAAGTCAATGCTCTTGACATCATGCCAAGTTCTGTTTCTCAAATATAATAGAAAACCCAAAAAAGGCACATCTGCATAGTTCTCTCTTCAAAGGAAGTCCTCTCATGACCCAGCTTTCAAAGTGGCATCTTAAATTGATGTCCTTTAGTGAGCTATGATTTCACCAACTTCCCATCTAAGGGGAGGGATTTGTGATCTTCACCTACTTGATATGACTGAAAAGGTATTGATTTATACAAGCATCCCTGCAAGGTCAGAAGCTTACAGAGCTTCAAAACACTGTGCAAACCTTAAAGCTATATAAAGTAACAGTGAATACCCTTTTATCCTGTCCTAAAACAAGAATCTTAGGCTGTCAGAGTCGGAAAGGACCCTAAAACATAGAACATCATAATGTAGACTGTTAGTTCCAGAAGGAGCCTAAGAAACTACCCAATCCCCTTATTTTTCAAAGAAAGAAGATGAGTCCTGGAAGGGAAGTAGAAAGGGGAGAGTGACCAGCTCAAGGCCACACAGTAGCAGATTTGGTGCTATCTACTGGACCTCCTAACTCCCCAGGACAGTGCTCTTTTGACTCTGATAAACAAATATCTCTTTACGCTCAGAAGACAGATGACTCTCCTATATTAGGAGACTCAAGGTGGAAAGGGAAGGGGAGGTCAGTATGAGGAACATTAACTCACTGGCTGGGGAAAAAAAGGAGTAAAGATTCAGAGAGGTTTAAGAAGAGTGGATTCTTACCATAACTTTCTATGAACAATAATGGAAAGAGCATCTTCACTTTTTTTTTTTGGGGGGATCCTTTCAGAGATCTTGAGTTAGAGAATTTTCTGACTATTTTAATGCCACAACAAGGCAAAGTTAAGAGTCTTGAGCTGGGGAGTCAGGAGAATTGAAGGCATTAGTTACAGTGAAAAGAACCCTAGCTCTGGAGTCAGAAGACCTGATTTCAAATCCCACCTGTGACTTTCATTGGCTGTATGACTGTAGGTTAGTTACTTGCCCTCTCAGTTTTCTCCTCTGGGAAATGAATGGACTAGATAATCTCTAAAGTTGAATACATGAGATTCCTGAGTTTTAGGAAAAGCTCTGAGCACCCAGTCAAGGAATCTGAAGTAACAATAGACTAGACCCAATAATTGAAAGTACTGAACTCTGGACTTTCTTATGGAGCTAGGTACAACCCATTCTGGAAATAGACTTAGGTTATCCTTACTGCTTTGACAATGTACAATGATCAAGAAAGCTGTGCCTGTCCTAAGGCCCAAGTAGAGGAAGAAGCATGCATAAGAAAAGAGGAGCTATAAGCTTCCTAGGACAGAGGACATCTAGACACACTTATGTGAATATGGCAAAGACAGGAAACTTGCATTTAGCCCATGATGGGGCATCTTTCAGCAAAATGGAGAAGGAAACAGAGAGAAAGCTTGGAACTCCCATCATACTCTCCTGCTTCTAAAGAGATTTTAAGAAGGGTCACCTGAGTCACCAAATCTGAGTGAGGACAAACTTTCCTGCCCTTGATTCTAACTGGTCCAGGCGGGACTCTTTCCCTAGTTTTTGAAGACACAGCACCAAGTGGGATTGATAATCAGTATGCTTCTAGACAACAATCAGTCCAAACGGGTGAATCCTCCCAATGGCATACATGTGTGATTATTAAGGGCAAAGGATATGAGCAATTAACATAAATGATCAAGGTGATCATTCTCACAGGGACCTCTTTTCCATTGTGGGGGCCTGTAACACTCCCTTGAGAGATAGCTTATGAGAAGGGAACATGGCGATAAAGGGGCTGATAGAGAAAGATACAGCCAGGTGGGTGCAAATCATTCTGATTAGAAATTATTACTAACCAAAATAAAAATGATAATAATCAATGCTAATTTATACAGCTTCCATCCCCAGGGGCCTCTGATTGAGATGAGGAATGTGATTTCCGCCTGGAGTTATTAATACACCTCATGTCTTAAGGAGTTCAGATGAGTGGAGAGGATTAGAGGGAATGCCTGTTGTTGATGTTAGTGCTCCCAATAGTTTCCAGGCCTCACCAATACCTCCAAATTGTTATCTTCTTCTTAGCTATTTCAGGACAGCACTTAAATTAATTCCTGCCATTTTAGGAGGATAACTGTTGAATTATATGGAAATGAGTGCATAGGCTTTAGAGTTAAAAGGGAGTCTTATCATCAAAAGACATGATTTACAGCAGAAGGGTCCTTCTAGGTCATCTAGGTCAACCTCCTCATTTTAACAGTGAAGAAACTAAGGTTAACTGACTTGTCCAAGATCATACTGGCAGTAAAAGTGAAAGGTGAGGAGTGAACCTAGGTGTTCTTTGCTCTGATAATTGCAGATTAGAAAGATTATATCCCCCCCCCAATATCTCCTCAGACCAAGACTAGAGAAAAAGAGGGAATACCAAAAAAGGACTCAGAATCAGTATCTTCTCACAGTGGAGTTGTCCACAATTTTCTTCCCTTTAATCTGAAGTCTTCTGATTGCTCATTCACTGCTTTACCTAATTTTTTTTCTCTTTCAAAACCCAATCTCATTGTAATGAAAGTAGAGGAGAATGACATCAGGCCCAAGGCTAATAGTGACCTCACCAGGCCATCTTAGTGCTAGTCAGCATTTTATGGGTTAGACTAAAGGTTGGTCAGTCCTTGACTCTCCATATGACAGAAAAAACAGAAGTTATTCTCTAGAGGTGAGTCCCAAAGTTTTCCAACTTGAGTCAATTCTTTTTTAGGCCCACTTTTATTATGTCCAATATTGGATGGTTCTTGTCTCAAACATTCTTTGACTCAGTGAAATAATAATCTGTCAAATAATCAAGTCCATTTGGTACTTGAAGGAAACAAACTAAATGTCCTTCACCTAAAGGTCATTCTCACAATATGACATAGATCCTGATGGGGCTATCCCATTGGCTTTGTGGCATAGCAGTCTTGCGTACATCATCTGAGTTCATACTTCTGAAAGTTTAGGATAAGGATTTCTTTATTCATTCCTTGGTCTTTTTCCTTATTACCTTTAAAATAATTCCTCATATTTTCCCCATACTTTTACACTTATAAGTCATGAACTGAGTTGAAGCAAAGTAAATCAAATTGTTCTGAACTGAACCAAATGCACTTAGCAATGGATAACTGCAATCATTCTGGGTTTTAGTTGATAATGGATATGATTAAATATATCATCAAAGTATATCAAAAAATGTTTTCCAGGTAATTTTGTAATTAGTCCTAGCACTGTTTGTGGACTACTGCTAACTAACCACACAATCTTCTGCATTCCCTGATTGAAGTGAGAATCCTTCAAGACAGAGAAGGATTTATGTGCCTAGGTTTATCTGAGAACAATTTTATGTTCCTGGTCAGAGTCAAATCAGGCTGTGATTTTTTTATTTTTATTTTTTTTCTGTCAGATGGTGTTCTAATAAATGGTCCTCACTTCTTGTTTCTTTCTTTGTCTGGGACAATTTCATCAACAAAAACAGAAGCTCTTTTTGTAAGAGCTGGCAGGAACCTTAGGATATAGAATGGTAGAACTGCAAGGAATCTTGGGGCAAAGAATAATTGACCATATGGAGCTTGTAGGCTGTTAGAGCTGGAAGAGATCTTACTGGTCATCTAATCAAGTCATTCAATCAATAAACATTTATTAAGCATCTAATATGGATCAGGCATTATGCTAGGTACTGAGGTGACAATGAAAAGTAAAAGATAACTTGCCCTCTTGCTCTCAAGGAGCTTTCAATCTAATGGGTGAGATAATATATAAAAGTTATGTACAGGAAAAACTTGAAAGGAATAGATATGGAAGCAAATAAAGCTATATGCAGGATAAATTTGAAATCAACAGAGGAAAGGTGCTAGAATTAAGGGAGAATTGGGAAAGACTTCCTATAGAAAGTGAGATTTTAGCTGAAACTTGAAAAAAGCCTAAGAAGCTAGTAGGAAGAGATCAAGTTTAACACACTTATTTTATAATTGAGGAAACTGAGATCCTGCAGAGGGGGAGTGAGTTTCCAATGCCATATATTTAGTACGTGGATGTTCCAGTTTAGATTCTGTTATTTTTTTCCCCAGACTATTCCCCTGTTAGATTTCATGCTACTCTCAAAGGACAAATATCTTTGTCAGTCTTTTCAATGATTTGTTTTTGTTTTTTGTTTTTTTGTTTTTGCCTTTTACCTTGGCACCCAGGGACACCGCATTAAATAAATAAATGCACTTAGCTGAGAGAGATCAGCAGCAAATTAGCCTCCAGTGTAAAAAAACAAAAACAAAACAAAACAAAAAAAAAACACCTTGGTTATTACTCACCACTATTAAGTTTTTAATTATAAATAAACATAAATAAAATATACTTATATAACACAATGCATGCATACATATAGACAGACATATATGCATGTGTGTGTATATATATATACATATATATATATGTACTTACAAATATATGTGTGTAGGAACAAGAAAACTATATGTACTTACAAATATATGTGTGTAGGAACAAGAAAACTATATGTATCCATATATATTCACCTATCATCTATCTACATACATATATATCCTATATGTATAGGCATAAAAAAGGGATATGTGTTCATCCCTTCTTCCCTTCAGAGGTACTCTAATTTTTCCTATGCTCTAAAGTAAGAAGTCATAATAAACATACAATACCTTTCAGCTGAGCTGGGAGGCGGCATTGAAAGGAGCATTTCTTTCCAAATGTGGTACCTTCAAGGCAGGAGAACGTAGCTGGATAGACGTGATATTGGTCAGGGATGCCGCAGTCCACAGGTTCACATGATACCTGCTTATTCCATTTGCCCTCAGTGCAGGTAACAGTGACACTAGACCCTGACTAAAAGGATCAAACACAGGAGAATGTATTAAAGGGAAGAAAAAAGAAGGAAGTGGAAGTAAGTATAAAAGTACCTGACACTCTTGTCTCCAATAGAAGAAACAATTGTGCAGAGCTGTGAGTTCTGTGGACAGTCAGGTGATTAAGGTTCTAATCTTGGCTCTGTCATTAAACACTTTTGTGATCTTGGACAACTCAATTCTATCCCATTTC
The DNA here is from genome assembly GCA_023553655.1 of Myrmecobius fasciatus. Lineage (NCBI taxonomy): Eukaryota > Metazoa > Chordata > Mammalia > Dasyuromorphia > Myrmecobiidae > Myrmecobius > Myrmecobius fasciatus. The sequence goes on along the minus strand of JAJPUD010002034.1, from coordinate 286,588 downwards.
TGGGACTCAGTTTCTGCATTTGTGAAATGGAAAGCATATTCTTTGTCCTACCTGTCTCAAAGATCAAATGAGACAATGATAATGTGCCTTGAAGCATTAAAAATAGCTATATTAAAAAATAGGAATGGTAGTAAAATAGTTTGTTTTATTCTCAAGTGGTCTTGAAAGAGATCTGTTGGTGGCAAAAAATTTATGGTCCAAGATCACAGCAAGTATACATTTAGTAATGGCATAATGGGGGAAAACACACATTAGATGTACCTGCATGATACAGAGGAAAGTTTTAGAATTAGAGGACCTGGGTTTTAATCTCACATTGACACTATCTGGGTGACCTTGGCCAAGTCCCTCAACTGCAGTTGTCACTTTTTTTTTTTTTAAATTAGGAAGCTAAACTTTAGAGGAAGGCCTCTAAAATCTTCTAGCACTAAATCTATGATCCTATACTAGTTCTCCTACTACCACATCAAATTACATCACCTGAGTCTGTTTCCTCCAAAGTAAAATGGTGATAGTAATATTTTCCCTAGCATACCAACTTCTTACAAAAGTATTTTGTGAAATTAAAGTTTTGTAGAAATGTATTGTTATGGACATGTTAGTCATCATTACCATTATTCTCCTTATCCTATGCATCCCTTTCCTCTTTTTCTTCTTTCTATATCTCTCTCTTCTCTCTTCTAGTTTTTATATCCCTCCCTTTTATCCCCTTTCCCTGCTGCCTTGACATTATTGCTCTCAGGGGCTCCCAGGGGCAATGCATAACACCTCTGGGGACTCTTGCAGCCAAAGATCTAAGAGAGCCCCTGGGAAAAATCCTGAAAGGTTTTCCTGACTCAATCCCCCTGACATTGCTGCTAGGAGATGCTGCCCCATTTTCTTGGCTGGGCAGCTGTGCCATAAATGACTTTGGGACCCTTTTAATGAGACCAGGGTCCCAGTTCATTGGCTTAACTCTGGTTTGGGTCATTAGATGCTGTTGTTTAATTCCTCCAGGATTTCAATTGCATGTGGTTAGTACTCTTCCTTTTCTATCTCATATCCTAGAGCTGTGGATCTACCAGCTGTGGCTTCTTCCACAAGGGAAGAGAATGGTCCCATCAGGAATCTGAGGGTGGGAATATAGGGAATGAACTGGACTGCCATCAGGTGTCAGATAGAGCTAATATGACTGGGATACATTGGCAAGTAACTCTTTCATCACTATACTTAGAATAGTCTTTTAGGACAAATCAGGAGTTTTTTCCCTGAGTTCCATAAACTTATTTTTAAAATTTTTTAATAATTATATTTTAATATAATTAATTTCTTTTATAATCCCACATATTGTATTCATTTAAAAGTTCATTAAAAAGATTCTGAGTTTTACCAGACTGCCAAAATCCAACACAAACACACACACACACACACACACACACACATTAAGAATTCCTGAGTTAAATAAATCATAGAGGGAATACCATATAAATTTCCAAAGAGGTAAATATGGAGAGGAGGTATGAACAAAAAGTAGAGAGAGTGACTAATAATTTCTTTAGGAAATGCCTTCTTATACAAATACATACATACACATGTGTGTATGTGTGTATACCAATATATATATTTAATAAAAGTGGTATTAAAATTTTCCCACTGATGGTATATGGTAGCACAGGATAGATAATATGATTAGTAATTTGGAACTAGAAAGACCTTTAAAGTCCATCTAGTTCAACCATTTTTTAAAGATGAAGAAATGGAAGCACCCAAGACTTGCCTCAAGGTCAGTGGTGAGACAGACAATTAAAGTGATCTTCCCAAGCTAACACAGTTAGTGAGCTTCAGAGGTAGAGTTCAGGCTGAAGTCCTCTGACTCCAATGACTCAAAAGCAAGTGTAGTTTCTACCTTGCCACAGCCAGGGTATAATAAAAGAATCATAATAGCAGGAAAACCAGAATACAATGGAAAAACTATCTTTATGTTACCTGTATGTTACCTAATGTTACCATTATGAAGACTTTCTGATGCCTCAATTTGCTAACTTTCTCCCTTCTCTTTTGTAAATTCTGAATCCTCTGTAGAATGTAAGCTCTTTGAAGTCAAGGACTGTTTCATCTGTGTCTTTATAACCCTATTGCTCAGCACAGTGCTTTGGACATGGCAGGCAAGTGATATATGTCTGTGGAATTGAATTAAATACACTGCCAAGATGATGGATGACTTGGAAAAGAAGTGGCCTATTTACATAGCAAGAACAAGGATAACAAATGGCGAATGTTTAATGATCATGAGAATGACAACAGTCAGCATTTATTTAGCAATTCAAGAATTGAAAAACACTTTACAAATATAGTCTAATTTTATCTTTAGAAATAGCGTAGGGGGGCAGCTAGGTGGTGCAGTGGATAGAGCACCAGCCCTGAAGTCAGGAGGACCTGAGTTCAAATCTGGTCTCAGATACTTAATATCCCCTACCCCCCTACCTGTGTGACCCTGGGCAAGTCACTTAACCTCAATTGCCTCCGCAAAAATAAAAAAAAAAAAAAGAAATAACCTAGGAATGATTTATTATTATTATCACCATTTGGTAGATTAAGAAACTTGAGGAAGCCAGAGATAAAGTGACTTGACAAGAGTCATACAGCTATTAAGTATCTTAGAATTTGAATTCAGTTCTTCCTGACTCCAGGTCCAGTGTTTTAGCAACTATATCACCAGTTGCCTAGGTGAACTTATAGCCATGAAATAGTGACAAAATTCATAGCAAGGCTCTTAGTGTATATCAAATAGTTCCTCTCTGGAAAATTGATAGGAGAGGCAGTGGGATGTGTTGGGAAAAATCTTCTCCCTGAAGTCAGAGGACATGGGTTCAAACCTCCCCTCTGGTGCTTAACATCTACATGATCCTGGGCCACTAACAACCTCTTTGAGTATATTTCCTCATCTCAAAAATGAGTAATGACTTTTGAGGTTCCTTTTAACTTGATTTCCATGAATCTACAGGAAGCATATAAGCTGGGAAGATAGATATGTGTTATAATCTCTGTCAATGAAAAAACCAGCCCAAATCAATGATGATGTTATTTAAGATTTCATTTTTTAAATAGAGAATTCCCAATAACATTGGTCTGCTTCACTGGATTTATCAAAAATGTAGTAGCACTGCAGTTAAAATGTATACAGTGTGTATTGACAAATTGGTCTGTAGATTCTCTTTATGAAATTAATTCTGAAAAATCACCTCCTTTTATACTCTAACTGTTCCATTTTAATCTGTATAATTCTATTATAATCACATTGTATCCACTCTGTAAATGCTGCAACAACCTTTGGACAAATGTAACAACATTCTGTACTAGACTTGGGTTTTATTGGAGGTTACTCTCCTGACTGAATGGAGTTGGAAATCTTTTTTTTTTTTTCTTTTTGTTCCCATGAACAGAAGGATCTGATTTTTATTTTGTTTTTGTTAATAACAAAAGTAATAATTCATATTTATAGAGTGTTTTAAGGTTTACGAAAGATTGTGTGATAATGGCTAAGCGTTCCTTAGGAAGACCTAAGTTCAAATCCCACTTTGACATATACTGTGTATTATCTGGAGAAGTAACTTACCCAAGTTTCTTCAAGAAACTCCCAGAAATTGTCTAAGAATAAATTGAAGAGAAGTTGATAGGAACTGGCAGAGGATGTTTTCTCATCAGGAGTTCATCGTAGGAGTAAAATCGTATATATGGACCCACCCCCCAAAAAAGGTGGGGGTAGTTACAAAGGACACTTTTCATGGTAACTCTGAGAAGTATATAATAAAACTGGCATTATTGTCCAAGTTATTGATGAAGAAACAGCTTCAGAATAGGGAGATTGCTTGCCCATAATTACCTAGTATAGAATTTGAACTTCTGTCCCTAGGTCTAGTATCTTTTCAAACATACCATGACATCTACTGTCCAAGCTACAAATGTGGTTCCCAAAGCACATTATGACATTATGACTAGCCAGAAGTATTATTATTATTATTAATTATTATTATTATTTTAGCAGAAGACCAGGAGTCAGATCACAAAATTTAGAAATTTTACTCTGTTTCTTTCTCAACTCCACCAATGACTCTCTGATTACTGGAGGGGGGGAGAGAAAGGAGGGGGCTAAAGTGAATTTTGATTAGAGGCTTTCATGAACACTGGCTGAGGGGTACTGAATGGCTCAATGGATAGAGCACCAGCCTGAATTCAAATCTGACCTCAGGCATTTAACACTTATTAGTTGTGTGACTCTGGACCAGTCACAACCAAATTGCCTCACCAAATAAGTAAATAAATAAAAATTGAGTAAACAAATATAAACACTGGCTAAAAAGACTATCTGATTAATTTGCTAATTGAGTTAGATTCAAGGGAGGAATAGAGAATTAATGGGAAAATGTTTAAGATCTATGGAATGAGAGGTGCATGCTATCCTACAAATGTTCACTTTATGAAATTCAGGGAAATTGAGAAAAATATTTGAGAAGCAGTATAGCACAAAGAAAAGAAGAATAGACAACCTGGATTCTAACCCTGGCTCTACCATTCATAGGTCATGTCATCTTTATAGGATTCAAATTATTCCTCTGTGGATAGAGATGAGCAGACTGCACTTTCTAAAAACTCTACTTTATGGAGATATTCAATAATTCTTTGCAAGATAGTAGTAGTAGAAAGAGAAGGAGCTTGTTTTTTTCTTCTTTTTTGTCAATAGTCTAGAGGTGGAAAAGATCCAAACCCCAAGAGAAATATAGTGCTTGGAGGGAAGGAGAAGCCACTGGTAACAATGCCAAGTGAGTGACAATCATCACCTGTGGCCTTGAGGGTTTCATTGAAGAAAAATGCTGGCCAAATCACAGGAGTTTTGAAATGCCACACATTGATCAGGGATTTTAAAAACAAAAGACTTTCTTTTTTCAACACACATCAAAGGGACCTGAAATTACTTAGTGCCAAAACACCCTAATTGTTTCCGTAGGAGTTTGGACCTGTCCGTATTTGATACATGGATATGTTCAGAAGGGAGAAAGGAGCCAATGGCTTGGAAACTCCCATATGGGCACTTTTTCAAAGGCAGAAGCATTACACAAATAGGTCCTGCCAGTAGCAAGTTACAATGTCTCCTAGGGCAGCATAGGACATTGCACCGCCTTGGGCACAGAGCTGATGTTAGAGCTGTAATACCATAATCCTCTAGGACCCTCCCATTCCCATACTCTATCTCCATTACTTATTAGATGCTCTGCATCATACAAAAGCAAGCCCAACCAACCAACAAGATGTTTTATTTATGCCTGATTGAGCAATCCTATGGGAGGAGGGGCGGGGGAAGGGGAACACACTGTTGGAAAATCTTATCAAGTCACAAACCAGGTATAGAAGCAACCTTAGAGATCATTTGGATTATATATTTAGAGATAAAAGGAACTTTATAAGCCATTTGACCTAACCTCCCCATTTTACAGATAAATAAACTAGGACTCAGAAAGGAAAAGAGAAACTGATCCAAAGTCACATATCCCATCCATTATCAGAGTCTCAGGTTCTAAATCCAATACTCTTGCTTTCCTTTCCTTTTCTGTTCCACTGGCCTAGTCCCAGTACCAAATTGTATTTTATTGTGGGAGAAAAGCAAGCAAGAAAGCAATCAGTGACCATTTCTTAAATCCCTACCATGTACTAGATGTTGGGAATATAAAGAGCAAGGAAATCACATGGATATGCAAAATAGACGCCAGGTAACTGAGGGGGGGGGTGAGAGAAAGGGAGAGAGAGAGAGTGTTGAGGGGGGATATCAATTGATAGGATTAGGAAAGGCTTCAGATTAAAACACGACATGCTTTACCTGAGTCTTGAAGAAAACTAGGGACTCAATGGTATGGAGATAAAGATGGAGGAAGCATTTTAAGTACTAAGGATACACAGGTATGGGATGCCACAAACAAAGAACAATAAGGTCAGTTGGCTGGACCATATAGTGAATGAAGAGGAACACTATATAATACAGCTGGAAAGAAAGGTAATTGCCAGGTTGTAAAGGATTCTAAATGCCAAATCATATTGGCTTCTAGAGGTAATAGAGAGCTACTAGATTTTATTGAGCAGAAAACTGATCAGACCTAATTTTCAATAAAACTAAAAGAAAAAATAATCTTACTATTATTATTATTAATATATATGTATATGTATATACATATACACACATATATATGTACACACACACACACCCTTCCTTCCTCCTTTAAGTGAGACAAGAAATATTGTCTCTGGATAGAAGAATTGAAAATGACAGTTGTCTCATCCCATCTGACTTGCCAAGTAGCAGCAAATGCATGGCCTTTTCTATTTCTTCTTTCTCTATGAATTCTTTCCTGATTTTCAGTGAACAAGTATCAAACATGATAGTTCTTGAAATATCAATCATAACCAATCTAAATATTCTCTTCTTCAACCCGAACATCCTCAGTTCCTTCAACTGGTTTTCCATTCTCGCATACTAGTTCTCTTTACCTGGATATATTCCAGTTTGCTAACATTATTCCTAAAATGTGATGCCCAGAGTGGAATATTATATTCTAGATGTGGCCTGAACAAGATGGGATAGTTACATATCTCATTCTAGATACAAATCTTCTCTTAATGAATCATTATCTTTTTGACTGCCAATTGGATTTGTAACCCGTGACTATTTCCAAATCTCTTTCACATGAACAGTTACTTTGATAAGGCTTTTTCCACTTTGTCCATATAATGATTAAAAAAATGCAGACATATTGGAATTTAAATTGTTTCATCTTATTAAACTTTTCTATAATTCTGGTTTTTGAAGACATATTTGAGTAAACTAGGAACTCATGCCTACATAGCATTTAAGGATTACAAAGTGCTTTCTCTTATATTAACTATTCTGATTTAGTCATTTAACAAACTGTATCAGCATTAAGTCATCTGCAAATTTCATGCGCATCCTATTTTATTCTTTCATCCAAGTTGCTGATGAAATAATTGAAACAAGTAGATTTTAAATTGAACCTTGGTATTTATGAAGTCTTATAAGCCACTTTATTACCTCTTTTTTGCTATTATCTATACCTTTATTTTAAAACAACAATTCTTTTCTTGGAATCTTTAAACAACAAACAAACATTTCCAAACATTTCTTATGTTTTTAGCATGTCCAATCCTGGCAAACAGGTAATGGAAATTTTCTAGAGTAATGGGAGTTTTCACTGAAAAGAACTTCCTCTTTGCGTTGCTTGATGACTTTCCATCCTCTCTTACAGAAGCTTATCAAACCAGTACATATTCTTGATAACTTGAATTTTTTCCAAGATAATTCTTCTGCAGTGACAGGGAGGTCAGACTAATAGCCATGAATTTAACAGTCTATTAGTTTTCAGACAAGAGAGATCTGTTTCCAAAAGCCCAAGAAAGGTAACATTATAATAACAGTACTTCAGATTCATAGAGCTCTCATTCCCAGAGACCTTCAAGTGTTTTACTGGTTAAAACATATACAGTTAGATCATAACTTTTCCCTTGGCAGAGATGCAACTGTTCAAGGGATAACCTCAGGGAATGGGCAAAACTCCAATAGCCATGAGACCTAGTGGCAAGATGGCCACTGCATCTAATTCGCATTGGAAAGGACACAAGTACCAGCTGGTCAGTCTCAGCTGACATACCAACATGAAGACCCAAGCCTCTAATCACAATACCTTCTCTGCTTTATAAAGTAATCACATTTCATGGCCGATTGAAAGGAAACGGCAGCATCTCTCGAGTGAGAAACTGGTCTAGGGTCTGGTGCTTTCTCTTGGAGGTCCCTGCTCTCAGCACTGACCTCGGTGAGATCTGATGAGACCACACAGCCTGAGGTGTGATGGCATCAGCCTTAACTGTTGTTTTCTTTTTATTAGCTGTCATCTGGAGGTAGGGAAGTGTGAAAGAGGGGAGGACCATGAATGTCTCCACCACCTGGTGTGGTTTTCCTTTGTTACTTTCCCAAATGGGTTTTGCATAAGGAAAGGTGTAAAAGGGAAATTAAAGAGAGGGAAAGAGGCAGAGAAAGAAAAAGAGAAAAAGGGATAGAAGGAGAAAGATAAAAAAGATACAAAAAGAAATAAAAAGAAAGCAGAAAAGAAGAGAAAAGAAATGAAGAAAGTGACAAAAATGAAGAGAAAGCAGGAAGGAAGGAAGGAAGAAGAAAAGGAGGAAGATATGGAGGGAGGGAAGGGGGAGGGAGTAAAGAAAGAAAGAAAGAAGGAAGGAAGGAAGGAGGGAGGAAAGGAGGGAAGGAAGGGACTTGCCACCACATAAGCCAGTGTTGATTAAAACAACTAAAAGTTAAAACAATAATACTCAGTTTGAGGCTTGATTAAAGCCACACCTCCTTCCCATGGCCTGAGAACTATGCTTTCTTCAGGAGATGCTTCATGTGTGAAATTTCTTCCCCTTAAAAATGCACAGCTGCATGCTCCCTTCTAGGTCCTCTCCTACCACTGCCCACTACTGTGCTCCTAATTGAGCCCACATGAGCGGTTGCTTTCTTTTCCTGGCATGATTGATGATGCTTTTGCACAAGGCAAAGGCACTGCTGGGTTTTAAATAACACCTCTCTGTTGGAGCAACATTAGGGATAGGGAAGCAAGACAACTCACAGGCCCATAGGAAGCAAGGGAAAGAAAGAGGAAGGAGAGCTGAGAAAAGACCATTAAACAGGAGGGTAAGACAGGGCACAGGGATCCTTGGAATCCTGGAGGAGTAGAAAGATGTAAGGTAATATGAAAAGTAGGGGAAAAGGAGAGAGACAACGAAGAGAGAAGAGGAAAGAAGAGAAGAAGAGAGGAGAGGAGAGAAGAGGAGAGCAGAGGAAAGCAGAGGGGAGAGAAAAAGAAGGGAGAGCAGGAGAGGGGAAAGAAGAGATCAGGGGAGGGGAGGAGAGGGAAGGAAAGAGGAGAGAAAGGGAAGGGAGAAGAAGGGAAGGGAGAGAAGAGGAAAGGAGCTGCCCAAAAGATCCTTCATTTTCCATCATCCAGTATCTCAAGTATGATAATATTATCAGGCAGTCACCCAGTCTTTTCTTAAATACATCAAGTGACAGTGTCTGTTCTCTATCTTAGAACACTGTTAATTCTGATTATGAGAAAGTGCTTCCTTATATTGCCCTAAATTCTAATTATTTGTTTGTAACCTCTAGGACCTTTTTGTTTTAGTTCTGGTCTCTGTAAATCCACAGGATAATAGTAGGAATGGTGGTTTTTCTTAGTCCTGATTTTGGAGTTATAAGAGTTAAATATGAACCCCAATCCTGCCACTTAACTACCTGTGTTTGCCCTCTTACTTCCAGATCATTTTATATTTCTAGGCCAGTTTTCTCAGCTGTAAATAAAGGTTTGGTTTATTTAGGAGTTTTTAACCTGGGCCCTGTGATTTTTTTTTAAATTTGTATTTCAACATAATTGATTTCCTTTGTAATTCAATTTTATTTTATTCATTTAAAATATTATTTTTAAATAGGGCTTGTAGGCACTACTAGGTTGCCAAAAGGGTCAGTGAAACAAAAATGATTAGAAAATCTTTGGCCTGAAGTATTTTTAAGACTTCTTTCAGTTTTAAATTCTTTGATCCTATTCTTTGACCCTTGATTTCTTACTTCTCCAGGCATACACATTCTCAGTTCTTTCAACCAAACCTTTGACTTGTTTCTGCCTTCACAGTGAATCGGACAGAATAGGCCACCCCAGACTCATAAAGAAAGACTCTTTGGCCTGGTATCTTAACTTGTGTGCTCTGGGAGATGGTCTCTTGTGATTCCTCCTCTCTGACAAAGCAGATGCTGCCTCTGTCAGGCTGCCTTCGTTACCCAGTTCCCCTCAGGCTTCTTCCATTTGATAATGAGGAACATATTTTCATTCCCACGCATAGTCCTTATACAAACACAGGCAACATCAAGACCTCAGTTGGTACTAATTATCAACCTATGTTATCTCATTCTATTTCCAAGCATCTTTAATGAAAGATAAATTGATTTGAAAGACCAGGAAAAGAGGGAAAAAAGAGATGGAACTAACAAATGCCAACTTTGGGATACAGGTAATACCCCAAATTTGAGACCCAACCCCAGTATAAAGGAAAGAAGAAACCACAGACTGAGATGCAAAGGATTTGAACTTGGCTTTGAACAATTAACCATTCCATCTATGTTTCTTGCAAAGAATCCTTTTAGACAGAATAATGCTGAAAGAGAAGTGGGCATATCTAAAATCAATGGCATCTTATGTTGATACCAGCTATATGCCACATCTCTATATTCATTTCCCTCAAAAACCTTTTTTTGAAGAAGACTAAAAGGTTAGGTACTATACTCTGCCCATTTTTCTGTAAAAGCAACTCCTATGCAGGCAAAAATCCATTCATGGTCATGTACATTTCTCCTACTAAAAGCAGAAATCAGAACCAAGAGTTCTGTTTCAGTGTATAAACTATGTGTAGGGAGTTGTGAGGTTACTCTGCCTTTAGAATCATTATATTAAAAAAAAAAAAAAAAAAAAAAAACTTGAGCTTACTCATTTCAATCCAATTCATACAAGAAGCCAGACCTATATTCTTCCTCTTGAAAATGCTTCCAGGAGTGTTGAAATATCTGTCCCCTCACGTTTCACATACCCCTCCCCCCAAAAAAATCATTGGAGAGCAAATTCATATGTTTTGAGTGGAAAAAAAATATTAAGTCATCACAAGATATTTCCTGGCCTAATAATGCACAGTTGTTAGTCTCTGTTTTCTTAACCATGCTGAATTAATGGTACAATCTCAATGCAGATGCCATTAAGATGGCAAAGTCCTCTCTGCCATATTGTGATGTCTTTCAATATTGCTGAAAATCTTTTATGTGTTTTGTTTCTACCCTGTCCAAGAGGTCTCACGAAAAGTGCAGTGTGAATGTGAATACACAGCAGTCTGTCTGGAAATACACAGCTTAATCTTTTCTCACTCTATATTGAACTGATAAAGTTTGAATACCATTCAGAATCAAAAGAGAAAGAGGTCTCCTAATGTAATGGTTTGTTATGCCAGGTGTTGGCACACAGCTAGGTGGGACTACATGGAGCAGGAGGGTGGGAGATAGAAACATACCCAAATCATCACTAATCTCCAATTTGTAACACGCCTTCTCTTTTTCCTAATTTAGAGGAATGGAACATGATGCATCCAGTAGTGGTATGAGTATTGAATTGGAAAATCCCAGAACATAGGTTAGAATTCTGATTCTGTTCTTTACTATCTGTATGACTTTGGTGACTTGTTTCATCTTTTTAATCTCACTTTCTTCATCTATAAAATGAAGTCATTAAACTGGATAATTTTTAGGTACCTGCCAGCTTTAAATCCCATAATTCCATTTCTCCTAAAACTTAAAGGAAAAACAGTATGCTAGAGTTGAAAAGAAACCTGAAACTTTGAGTAAGAGAATCTGGACTCAAATTATAGTTCATCTACTTATTAGCTATGAAACCTCAGATAACAATCTCTCTTCAACTGTCTCATGTGGATAATGAGTATGTTGGTCTATGGGACCTCTAAGCTACCTCAATTCTAGATTAATAATTCTATATTATGAATCAAGTTCATTTATGTAATCACAACAGCAGGAATAAGAAAATGAGATCAGTGTCACTAGAATCCATTTGGATTTTGTGTAGTCAGCAGAGATTGAATCACCTTATCTGAAATAGCTCCAACAAGCATGATACCAGCTGAGTTAGGGAGGGAATGGGGACATTCCAATTCTTAACATAGTGCCCAATTTTATGCATAGTAGGTACATAAAAAATGTTGATTGAGTGATTCTTTTCTTCATCTCTTAACTCAAGCTTTGTTCCAGACCAACTGGTTTTCCTAGACCTTAGGTTGTTGGAAGGGACTATTCAACTAACCTGACTTTTGATGAGGTCATCATCTCGGTGAATTTGCAACACATAACCCATCTTGCAGCTGATAGTGCATTGGGCTCCATTGTACCGTTCAGTGCTAGAACAGTTCAGAGATGCATTCTCAATGTTCAACTCTTGGCAGTCAGTGGCTTCACAAGAGAAGTGGACACAGCTGTCAAGGAAACAAAAAAATGGACCGTCAGCATATTTTAATAATTAGACAACTAGTCACAAGTCAGTGGGACATTGAAGACTGAGGAAGGATATGATAAAAGTCAAAAATAGATTGAAAGACATGATGAGAGTAAACATGGATCCACTCATCAAATCTGGGAACCCTAGAAGTAGGACATCCTCTTGATACTTAAAAAGGAAGTCATTTTAGGGCACACAAAAGGAAATGCCACTTCATATAGTATGTAATAAACATAAGGAACTCATTACTCCCAGAGGTTATACAGGCAGTGAATGTAAATAGATTCAAGAAGGGTGTAGATAAATTCAAGAGTGATTGATTTGTAGCAAGCTCTTAAGAGGAAGTAAAAGATGTTTGAGGTATATTCTAAGCTTTTGAGGTTAGTAGAATACAAAATAATTACGCTTTCCTATAAACCACTCATTGGTGCCATGCTCAGAGATAGAACTTCCCTGGGGCTAAAATAAGATCATCACACACACACACACACACACACACACACACACACACACACACACCCCTAGACTGGGAGGCAGGAAATAAGAGATTTTAATACTATGCCTACAAATATAGAACTATTATGGTCATTTCACTTTTTATCTCTAGGCCTTGGTTTTCCCATAGTCAAATGTTGGTATTGGTGTTATCCAGCTGTTTTTGTTATATATGATTCTTTGCAATCTTAGTTGGAGTTTTCTTGGCAAAGATACTGGAGTGGTTTGCCATTTCTTTCTCCAGATCACTTTACAGATGAGGAAACTGAAGTAAATAGGATTAAGTCACTTGCCCAGAGTTATATAGCTAGTAAGTATCTGTGGCTGCATTTGAACTCACAAAGATGAGTTTTAATGACTTCAGGGCCAGTACTCTCTCCGCTGTGCCAATTAAATGTGTAACAGAAAAGGGTCGGATAAATGTAATGTAAAGTTCCTATTCAGCAATAAAGTTCTATTATCTAGATCCTAAGTGTCCTGGAATCTTCTCTACTCAAACAGCAAGGAACACTGAAACACACTAATATACGAAATGGAAAAAAAGGAAAGCATTGGATCTGGAGATAGAAGATCTTGGTTCAAATCCTAGCCCTAACATTTATTTATCTTTGATGCTGCAACAATTACTTTAAACATTCTCAATCACAGATTCATGTTTACAACAGAATTCATAATAGTATGTACTTTACTACTGGGTTGTTGTGAGGAAAGCACCTTACAACTCTGCAAGTATAGGGAACTATGAGTTGTTGGTATTGTTATTCTGTGAAAGAAATTTATATTCTATTTATGTCTGTCTTCCATCTGGAATATCTCTCTCCCAACCTTGATCAATCCATAAAGAGAAAGTGTGGGTTCATTAAAAGGATGGCAGATGCAGGTGCCAGTCACAAGCTTTGGGATCTCTTCATATTCCCAAAATATTGTTGGAGATAATATTAACGTCTATCTCCCAGGGTTGTTGTAAGGATAAAATGAGATAATATTTATAAAGAGCTTTCCAAATCTCAAAGTGCTATTTAAATGTTGGATATCATTATCATTATCATCATCACTGCTGTTATTATCATATTATTTATTAGCTATTATTATATCCTATTCACCAATGCCATTTACCCTGTATTCTTTTCCAGGTATTCTTTTTCTTTTTTTTTTTTTTGGGGGGGGGGAGATGAGGCAGTTGGGGTTAAATGACTTGTCCAGGATCATACAGCTAGTAAGTGTCTGACGCAGGATTTGAACTTAGGTCCTCCTGACTTGAACTCAGGTCCTCCTGATTCCAGGGCTGGTCCTCTACCCACTATGCCATCTAGCTGCCCCAACCAGACAGTATTTTCAATGATTCATAAACATCCCATGCTCATTCTTGCTATTGAACCTTTAACTACTTTACTTTAGTATTACTTGCCCTGCACCTCTCTGACAATCTAGATATTATATGTTCCTTAAATCCCAGCTTAACTCCTATTTTTTCCATGAAGTCTTCACTGACTAATATAATATACAAACATCTCTATCTCATGTGGATTTCCATAGAATTTATCATCTGATCCACAATTTAGGACATGATGGCACTCTATATGTATTATTTCCCAATGATTGCATAATTGTTAGTTCTCTTTCTCCAGTAAAATCACAAACTCTGGATCTGATGTTTCAGTTTTGATTCTATATTTGCATCTTACAAGACACCTATTAGAACAGGCACATAGTAAGCATTTGGTAAACCATAGGATCATGAAATTGTATATTTACTACTAAAAGAAACTTCATCTGGCCCTCCGATTTTACAGATAAGAAAACTTTGGACCAGAGAGATTAAGTCTTGCCCAACTAGCCAGCTCTTCAATATTTAAAATAAAATTTGGAGCCAGTTCTTCTTGTCTCCTTATCCAAAGCTCTACTCACTATGTCCATGCTGCCTCACAACTTCTTGATATGTCCTAATTCTGAAGGTGTTGTTGGTTGCATCTAGTTAGATAACTACAGCTGTAGAGCTGCTGTAATGATCTAAGATGGTATGACAATTTGGAAAGTAGGTCTTTGGTATGCTCCAAAGTAGGTGCTTAAAAAGGATTGATCTTCTTTGGAGGTATTTCTATGAACAAAGAATGTCAAAGTACAGACCATAGAATGATAGATTAAAAAACTCAGAAAGTTAGGCTGGAAGATAACTCAAGCCATTTGTTTTGGTATGCACTTGTTTTTCAATGCTGTCCTACTCTTCTTCATATCATTTTGGGAAGATTTTCCTGGCAAAGATAATAGAGTAATTTGCCATTTCCTTCTCTAGCTCATTTTTACAGATGAATAAATTGAGGCAAATAGGATTAAACCGCTTGCTCAGGGTCACACTACTAGTAAACATCTAAAGTCAAGATAAAGAATGTTAGAACTGAAAAGATCTCCTGGAGCAATAATGAAAAGAACATTGTATTTGGTGTTATTTGGGATTTTAATCCCAGCTACTCTAGCTGGTTGACCCTTGAAAAATTATCTTTCCTCTTTCAGTTGCAGTTTTCTCATTTGAAAAATGAGAAGGCTGGATTAATTGATGTGTACATCCTTTTCAACTCTAATCCTCATTAAGCTATTATTTTCCTGAAGATTAGAAAGAAAGTAACTCGTCCAAAGTGTGCATTGAGTTAGTGGCAGAGCTATGTCTCCTGATAACTCAATTCAGTGTCCTGAAAATCCAGAATTAAGACACAACAACTACAACAATACCTTGAAATGATGAGTTTAATTGAGTGCATCAAATGGTTATTGTAGCGAGCTCTGAAGTTATACACCTTTAAAATGGAAGGTAACATGAAGTAATAGATACTGAACTGTTTTGATTTCCACCAAAATTTTCTGCTATCCTCTGACTTGGTCCTTTTGAAGCCTCCATAAAAAGCCTTGAAATCCTTTCCACAATTCCTGGAGGCCTCTGAATTATACCATGTAGAGACCTCTAAGAGACTGTAATTCTATAGTCAATATAATAGGTAGTGAAACCAAACAATGCAACTGATGACATTTTGTAAGCAAGGAAGACAGGAAAAAATAATAATAACCAAATATTTTTAATGTAAATAGATCTGCTATTCAAGTTACTGCCTTGCTGTCTGCTCACCTGAATTACTTCCCTACCATGCAATGCTTTTCAGTATAGTCAGCTAGAATACCTAGCTTCAATTCTCCAAATTAGTCAATATATTCTGAGAATCTTTGAGAAAGGGGTGCCTTCTCTCTTTAAGTTCTGATGTTACCAAAAGGCTAATCAAGAGACTGCCCTCATAACTGGCCACATTTGCAAATCTATTCCATTTTCCATACTAATTATCTTCTTCACACAGTGAGGGCTAGTCAGTGGTCCAAATAAGGGTTAACCATTTCAACTTTGTTGGAAAAAGTGCCTGAGTAAAGTTAACTCTGTCTATATTAAGGTGATGTGGTATTGGGGTGGAATAGGGGAAAAAAAAACAGTAACACAAAAAACATATTCTGAGTTCAAATTTAGATTCTTCTATAGCCTCAGCCAAGTAAGTTTGAAATCCATCAACAAATAATTCTTAAGTGCATAACATTAGATTTCAGGTGCTATGCGAGGTGCTGCAGCATAGAGACAAAGAAAAAGCCATACCAGTCCCTGATCTCAAAAAACTTACATTCTATAAAGGGAAGACAGCATGTGTATATACACATACATGTGCATATACGTAAACACACACATATAATTATATGTAAAATCTTCATGAAACAATGTTAGCTTCAGTTTCCTTATCTGATAAAGTAAATAGATGACCTCTAAGGAAGACCTTCTTAAACTTTTCCCACTTGCGAACCTTTTATACCTAAGAAATTTTTATACAACTCTAGCTACATAGATATATAAAATGGGCATATGAATCAAAAATTTACTGATAATAAATCATAATATCAAGATCCCCACATTTAGTTACATGACTCCATATAGGGTTGCAATTCACAATTTAGGAAGCTTTAACTCTAAAGTCCCTTTTGGCTCTGAATCTTACAAGACATTTATACCTTTTTAGTTCCTATCTCCTCCATCCTACTGGTTCATGAATAAAAAGGAGGGAATTTCTATACTTATCAGAAGGTTGGATGTTATACCCTGTAAAGGTTTTTCCAACTCTGGCATTGTATTATTTACAATTATTTACAAGGGAGAAAGGGAGAGGGAAATAGAGAGGGAAATGAAAAGAGAGAGGAAGAAGGGGAAGGGAAGGGAGAGGGAGAATAGGAAATGGCTAATAGTAAAGAGGAAGAAGGGAGGCAGAAAAGAAAATTGGGAGAGAAACAGGATTTAAAGGAAAATAGAAATATTTTGTCTGTCAAATTTTCCTGAGAAAAGGATGAGACTCATCCCCCCTTGACCCCTCCTCTTTACCAAGTTAAATTATCAATGAAGAACTAATCAGTTTTTGGTGTGGGTTTTATAATGTGTTTACATTCCAATTTAGGCCAGGATTTTGAGTCAAATCTTTATTTGATCAGAAACAGCTCTCTTATTAGTAATCCAAATATACTTAAACCATTTATAACAAAGGATGACAAGTAGTGTTGACTAATTAGTTGAGAGGGGGCCAGAATTCAAGGGATTGGTAAGATCAGATCGGCTACTGAATCACTGTTTGAATTTTCATGGTGGGTTATTTTCTGCAATTGTACCCTATAGAAGTAGTAATAGTAATGCCATATGATTATAAAATATTTGGGATCATTCAGGATTAAAAAATGTATATATGTATGTATATATATGTGTATAGTATATATATATATGTGTGTGTGTGTATGTGTGCATGTGTGTGTGTATACACACATCTGTAGTCATAAACTGCTCAACCAGAAAATGAAAGAAAAATAATATTGTTCCTCAGAGGTAGGAGAATAACTTGAAAATTCACAGGAATGAGATAAAATCACCTCAATATCAGACAGGGATGTTGGACTTTTACCGTTGTTAGTGGAGTCTAGAAATTGGTTCATGAAATAGAATTGACAATTATAACAAAAGTGAACTGAGTTCAAACTACAACTCTGATATTTTGTACTCCTGAGTAGAATACTTAACTTTTGGCCCTCAGTTTCCTATATAGTGGAAGGGAGGTGGATTAGAATATCTAAGATCACTTTTTGACCTAAATGTATGGTTCCTTGAGCAAATGCATCTGTAGGTTTCTTCATGCTTATCGCTGTCTCCAATGTGAATACTTGAGAGGGAATGCCGTGACCTTTTCAGCTAATGGGTGAACTATTCATATGACTTCAGACAGCTTTGTTTACTAAGGAATGATTTTTAAATGATTTGCAACCTAGGCATACTCTGAGAATTGGGGGTGTAATATTTCTCTGACTATTGAAGCAATGTCTAACATATCACACAATGCAATGTCTATAGATGAATGCATATCTACATAAATCAGGGATTCTCAAAATACCCAGGTATTTCCAGTAACAAGGCAACAACAATAACAACAACAACAACAAAACCTCAACTGCATGTAGAATTTCATATTAACAAAGAACTTTGCATATATTATTTTATTTATACCTTAAAACAATTCTATATAATTACAGAATGGTCATTAAAAAAAAATAAACAAAAATTGGGGCAGGTAAGTGGCATGGTGTGTAGAGTGATTTAACTTCCTGAGTTCAAATATGGCCTCAAATACCTACTAGAAGAGTGACCCTGGGCAAGTTACTTCACCTTTTTTGCCTCGGTTTCCTTATTTATAAAATAATTTGGAGAAGGAAATGGCAAATCACTTCAATATTTTTGACAAGAAAATCCTAAATTTGGCCACAAGGAATTCGACATGATTGAAAAACTATAGAACAAAATAAACATGAAATAATAAATAATTAAAATATAGAGCAAAATGTCTATAATGCTTACTTATCACATATATGCACACATAGAATAAATGGGTAAGAGATCAAAGAAAAATAATGGAATATTACAACATGAGAAAAACTGGTAATTGTTTATGTGGTAATGCATATATAGACATTGATAGGTACATGTGCATAATTTGCACATAGTCTATATTGTACATTCATGTGGAATGAACTATGTATTACATTGTATATATATGTGTGTGTATATATATGCATATATATACACACATCATTGCTGCCATCTCAAAAATAATACTGTATAATTTACATCTAATATTACACTTGTCATATGGTTTCATAACAATAGTCACAGAACTCTGAGCATTTGTTGAAAGGACCATACATTTAGGTCAAAAAGGATCCTTAGATATTTTAATCCAGCTCCTTCCATGAAAATTGCAATAGTCTTCATCACAGGAAAAAAAAAACAAAACTTCTTAAAATAATAAAATAGTAATACTTTCTAGGTCAATAATTATTGATGTGCCTTGTGAGACTCATTTCCAAATTTCTGGCTCCCCTTCTTACTCCTTTCCCTTTTTTCATAAATGAAACCTAAATTTTTATTCTCTTCAGAGGTCATGAATGCTAATAAACAAAAGCAAAATTGTGTTGACCTGGAATCAGAGTCCAAGAGAGACCTCTCGGTGAAGGTAGTTGGCCTCAGCCTTGACCTCTTTAAAATTTACTTTCCTTAATTGTTGTTTTAATTTGAGGGATGCAGCTAACTGCCTAACACTCTCACTTCTAATAGACACATAAAGCGTCTTAAAGTGTTAGGTATGGAAGGTACCTTACGATCTAATCTATTTCAGAGAGAAAAGGGTAGTAGAGGGAAAAGGGTAAGGGCAGTTTAGATGCTTATAGTTTTTTTCCAATAGAACACTTACTTTCTAGATTTTTGAAAACACTAAATATTAAAAATCATTTTAATACACACACAGGATACAATATGATGTAGTTTTTAAAAGGGAAGACACAAAGAAATTCTACTCAGTTTCCCATCTACATAGTCACTAGCACCTATATTGGCATTTGAACACAGCATTTTTTTTAAATTAGTGGGCCCCAGAAAAAGCACTGAACTGATAGTCAGACTTGGTTTGACCTTGCCTCTGTCACTCACTGGGTGTGTGTGACATTGGGCAAAGCATTTTCTCTCTCTGACTCTCAGTTCCTGTTTTCTTTTACAATATGTAAAATAAGAAGGTTGGACCATATTACCTATAGGATCTCTTCTAGTTCTAGAGGATGTGAAATAAGTTATTGCATTATTTATCTGTTTGATATTTGGTAGTGGTTGGGGTGGGGATGGGGAAGCTGAGTCTCCCTAATTATCCCAGATAGGAAGTCCAATAGCCACTCATGGCCTGGATCCCCCTAATATCCATAATGAAAACTTTTGACCTGCTCTGTTTTTTAGTGTGATCTGGGGTTCCCCCTCCTTAAGCAGTCCCATGGTCCCTGTATCCCTAGGGGCTTCCTATATTAGTGTCTAACTTAGTGTAGAGATCCAATCTGCTTTAAGCCCCACCACAACTTAGAATTCCCAAGTTCAAGTGATCTCCAGCAGCAGGAATTATAGGCATGCATCATCATAATTGGTATTACTATAATTTCTTATAGAATAAACAGTTTGTAGATATCTCCTTAAATTTGTTCTTATTCCAAGAAAAGTAGAGTAGGAAAAATAGTATAAGAAATGATGGAGTTAAAAAATGATGTGGGAAAGAAAATGGAAAGTGGAACAAAATGAGGGGAACCTTCTTTGAAATTTTTGAAGAAATGAAAGAGAATAATAAGTTGGAGGTGGG
Organism: Myrmecobius fasciatus; assembly: GCA_023553655.1. Lineage (NCBI taxonomy): Eukaryota > Metazoa > Chordata > Mammalia > Dasyuromorphia > Myrmecobiidae > Myrmecobius > Myrmecobius fasciatus. The sequence continues at coordinate 266,229 of JAJPUD010002034.1, read as the reverse complement.
GTAGGGAGGGGAAAGGAGGTGTAGCTAGTGATTTTACTCATTTATTCCACAAAATGATTATCTACTATATTCTGCATCTAGGAAGGAGAAGATTTCAAAGTAAATAAAAAATGTAAGAAAGTTATTCTGAGCAGAGATAATAAATAATAAAATTACAAGTTGGGCAAGCCCATGATAACTCAGGGAAATCATGAGTAAAGTCCATCATTCTGATTTGCTGTCTCCTAGGGACCATTTTATCTCATTTCCACCTGAGAGAATAAGTCTTTTACTCTCATACACTTGGGAGGGAGAGTAAGCAATTTATTTTGGCAAAGGGCCTGAGGTCCTCCTTTGTTGGAAGTAAATCCCAAGTTTTATAAACAGTACAAGGTCACCCGGTGTCCCTGTCATGGACAGCATGCAGGCCTGCTGCTCCAGTCCCTGGAAGGCTCATGAAACTACCCAGGAAATGGACTGAAGCTTGAAGAACCAACATCAGTGGTGGAAGAGTTTCAGGAACAAAAAGCCTCAAAAGCCTGGTTTTCCAAAGGTTAATTTCCTCTGTTATAACAGCCTTGCTCAAACCAGGTTCTAGGGTCTGAATATGTTTTTTTGTGAGAGAAAAAAAAAAAGAATGTGAAAAAAAATTAAATACAAGATTTTTCTAAACACACAATACTTCACATTTCATAACAAAGTGTTCAATTCCTGCATAAAACTGAATGAGTGAAGGAAGGGGGGAGAGTGGAGAATAGGAATAAGGCACATGAACACTCATACAGACAGCCCTCAATCTCAGCTTTCCTCCTAATTGGCCTCTAAAAACCTTCCTTCAGGTTCATTTTCTCTTTCTCTGTCTCTATCTGTGTCTTTCTCTCTCTGTTTCTATGTCTCTATGGTTTTCTCCCTTTTTGTGTTTGTCTGTCTCTGTCTCTATTTCTGATTCTGTCTCTGTTTGTGTCTCTCTCCTTCATTTCAATTTGTCTCTGAGTCTCTGTCTCTGTCATTCTTTCTCTATTTGTCTCTGTCTCTATACTCTCTCCCTCCTTCTCCCCTCACTTTCTACTTCTCTCTCTCTCTCTCTCTCTCTCTCTCTCTCTCTCTCTCTCTCTCT